>WSTY01001128.1:0-12147 GCA_019633465.1 Tulasnella sp. 417
TTCACCCGAAACGGAGAAATATATATATTTGGGCCAAAACTCATCTGCCTATCCTTCTTATGAGTGACAGGGGTCCTACTAGCAGAGCGCAGACGACAGGGACTCAGGGCGCGAGGCGCTCAGGAAGAACATCAGGCACATATGGCTACCCAATAAAGTTGGCTGCGCAATCCGGAGAGAATCATAGAAATTCCACAGAGACACCTGCTTGCAATCGTCAGGAACTGCGCTGTGGGAGTTTCGAGCATACATGCAGCATGCTGAGATCCTTTGGCGGGTAAGCTCTTCTGATCAGTTGACTTCGCATAACCACAGAATCCGAAAAGAAAGATTCTGACCGAACCAGCGAGTTGTGACACTGTCACCCAGGAAGCAACACTCCCCACTCAAACTTCTCCTTCCCAGCGTTACAGACTTGACTCTACTTGGATGCGTGTCCAGGAGAATCAGGGGTCGTAAGGAGGACAGACATGAAAGACGCAATCCTTGAGCGGCTTCTCGAGTCCAGGTCGAGATCTCAGATCACATATAGAGTGACTAGCGAATTCATAAGGAAATCGCAGAGGATATTCGACATAAGCGTTAAAACATGTAATAAATAATGGAACAATATAATGGCAACGTGTGGGGTCGATACGACTGATGAGAGCGGGAAGGTGCTTGTCACCACCAACTACGTCATCGATGGACTTTATTTCTTGAAAGTCTTCGAGAGCTGCAAGTATTCCGTGAGGAAGACATCATAAATGTGGCTCTATAACAGTTCATACCTCTTTGTAGAGACGTTCCATTGAAGGTCGGGCGCTAGGCTCCTTCACCCAGCAAGAGCTCAGGACCTCTTGCCAAGCGTCGTCTTGAGCAATCTCTTCAGCAAACGGAGGCTCCCCTCGTCTTACTCGGCCAATCAAGCTGGCTTCTTTGCTGACAGAAGCGAACGGCTGCACTCCGGTCAACAACTCTAGAACGTTCCGTCAGTCTTCCAGTCGGCGCGAGAGGATATCCTCAACCCACCCATTGCGAGCAATGCAAACGAGTAAACATCCGTGTGTTTATCCGTTTTCCTGCTCTCAAGGAACTCAGGAGCAACGTATCTCGCCGAAAGACGATTTTCCTCAGAAGGATAGAGCTTCTCAAACTCTTCTTCGACCATCCGGTTGAAGCAGTATCCGCCGACCTTCGCCTTGCCCTTCTTGTCGACGATGAAGTGGCACTGCCGGAGCCATAAGGTCAGATCAACTCCGGCAGGCGAGGGGTAAGTGTATACAGAGATACTTACTGGTTCAATACTTCCGTGCGACAGATTTCCACGATGAAGTGTGCGGAGTGCGCGGGCGAATTTAAGGATCTCAAGAGGTTTTTTCTATTCAGTCCGTTTCGCCCGATTTTCGAGAAAAATGCTTACCATTCGACGTTTGTATTTCACCGATTTTTTCTCGAGATATTCCTTAGCGCCAGTCCCTTCGATGAACTCAGTAACGAGGGCTGGAACGCCGCTGAACCAGGTGTAGTGATTGTATTTGACGAATGGACCATCGACTCTCTTCCAATCATCAAATTCCTTAACCAAGCGCTTCCGAACCTCCCTTTTCCATTGCATAAAAGTCTCGTAGAGTGCCCTTTTGCGGACGGGACGAAGGGCCGTGAGGGTAACCTGTCAGGCGCGTTGGCGAAATGGCACTAAGAACGCGGATGGTGTGACTACTGTTTGCTCACTTGAGTGTGCTCATTATTCTTCATCACACCAGTATACAAATACAAAAGCGGATAACTTGTCGTCGGATAACCTTTACGAATACATAGTTGCCGGTCATCCACCTGGTCTTTGCGAGGCGCTCTGACCGTCCGTTCGCTATATCTATTTGTGCTAGGCGAGTTGACTGGAGTATTATTGCGAGAGTTCTGTCGAGAGTTATCCACTTGCGTTTCGATGTTGCGACCAACTGTGGTGAGGTTGAAGGCAGTAGTTGTGGATGCTTTGGGGGCTCCCATTCTGAGGCAAGAGGTTGAGCGTTGTAGACGATGGTACGGTGTTGCTGGGTGAGGATCGGCAGTTGCAGTTGGTCTATCTTACCGCTGTTTCCCCTTTATCTGAAGTGGAATGGAAAGAATGTTGGATGTAAAATTTGCCCCTTTGCTTACGACAAATTATAGTTCCCTCTGGAGGGCAGTAACTTACGAGAATGGATCCGCCGTACGCCGTTCAGCACTCGCTGGCCTGCAATCAAGATAACCATACTAGGAAGGTGCGATTCAGATTAGTGAAGCTCCCAGACTTTGAATACGAGAAAAACTAACCCAACTATTAGCAACTAGTCCCGTCCGCTCAGGCAGTCACATAAAGGAAGCCACAGGCAATGCGCCGTCTTCAACGTAAAACGCTTAACACGCCCATTGGTGGTGAGGCACTTGTGCATTGCCGCCGATTGTGGTTGTTTCAGACTCCTAAGACGTACGTATGTCATTCTGCCTCGGTCGGTTAACCTGTCACGCGCGTTGGTGAAATGGCAATACTCACGGAAATGGTGCGACTACCGCGTGCTTACCTGAGTGTACTTCTTATCCTTCATCTCGCCAACATACAGATCTAGAAGTGGATGGGCCGTCGTCGGAGAACCTTTGCGGGTGAGCCGTTGCCGGTCATCCGCCTAGTCTTTTGAGCTCACTGGGGTATTATTGGGATAGATCGGTCGAGAACTCGTTCTAGAGTTCAAGGGGAATTCCCCTTGGTGAGTCTGGCCTTTGATGTTGTTTCGAACTTTCTGGATGTTGAAGTGGATTCTCTGGTGACTCCCATTCTGAGGCAGGAGGTTGATCGTTGTCGACAATAGTACGACGCTGCTGAGGGTGGATTGGCCGGCGCGGTTGGTCTATCTTATCGCTGGCTCCCGTTTATCTGAAGTGGGAATGGAGAGACTATTGGATGAAAAAATTTCCCCTTTGATCACGACAAATTATCGATCCCTTCGAGGACAGTCACTCATGAGAATGGATCCGCCGTTCGCCACTCCGGACCCACTAGCCTGCAAGCAGGATGGCCATACTAGAAAGGTGGGATTCAGATTAATTTCTGGGGTGAGGCTTCTGGACTTTGGAAACGGCATAGACTGACCTATTATTAACAACTAGTCCCGTCTGCTCAGGCAGTCGCATAAAGGATGCCACAGGCGATATACCGTCTTCAGGGTGAAAACACTTAACATGCCAACTGGTGGTGAGGCGGTTGTGCATCGCCGCCGAGACGATGGGTGGTTATTAGCGGGCTGCAGAACACGCTGACAAACATGATGTTAGAAGCCGGCCGGTCCGGTCCAATTTGCAATTTCCTATATCCCGTATGTATCTCATTTACCGCCTCGGTCGACTCAGTGCATTTATGCCCTCTTCAGGCAATAGCATTACTTCTTCTTCGCATTAGCCTTCCCGAATCCGCAGGCGAAACGCTCAAGAGCCCCTCCATCGTCCAATCCATTCACTCCGCCATCCCGCCCCCGCGCCCCCGCGTCCCCGGGCGACGAAGCAAACGCCCTGGTCCAGACTATATCGATCAGTCTATTAGGCTGCACCCATAAAGTATTGAACCGACGGGACTAAATTCGCAATGTTGCGACATGGTTCCAACGTGTGTGGCGGCGAGGCGTCCGACCGGCCTGCTTAACGCGAGCCTTGACTGTGACGAGCCGATGATTCGCGAGCTTGCCCCGACCTCACAAAAACGCACCCTCCTTACACAAGGGACCTGAAACAGGTGAGGCACGACACGCCTATTGTCTGCTCATGAACTTCTATAGCTGGCTAACCCATTACCGACCGATCTCAGAACAAGGACGTTCAGGCACTATTTGTTTATCTTCAACTCCAGGCTTCCAATATCCCCGGGGATCCAGAATAGACACTGGCTATTTTATCAAAGCTAGTGAAACATTAACGGAAAGCAAAAAATTGTAACAACCAGATAGAGAACTGTGGCAATCAATGGAGAATACATTTCAGCCATCCCTTCGGCATAGCTTGGAAAAGCATATCCAAGCGCTTGTCGGAAATGACCGAGTCCATCGAGAAACACTGACATCTGCCGCAGTAAGCTGATGAAAAGACACAATACTGCTAATCTGCACATGGCTGTTTGGAAGCCAAGTTGGGCGGGCGCAAACGCTACCAGGCCCTGAAGTCGGTCTAGAAGAGCGTCGGGCAGACCGTAGCAGTTGATACGACGCGCGTGGCCTGAGAAAATAATGTTGTCAGTCCAAGTTCAAGGATCATCCAAACAGCGAAGGGACTCACCAACTGCGGTCCAAAGACGTGCTGCCAGAAGCAGGCCTCGGGTTAAGTGGATGCTTCACACGCTGTAGTCGCGGGGCGTACCTATAATCGCGATGCGATATGACGTGTTCTCGTCCATGACTGTGAAGAAATCAGGGTTATAGATGCACAACTCGGTTGGGAGAACTCCTTACTTCGGAAATCTCTCAGAACAGTAAGGTAATCAATGCATTCAGAAGCAGCCCAAATGCAGGTGGATCCGGGAGCAGTCCCCTCATCTATGTAGCGGAGCCTGGATTAGACAGGAAGCCCGGGACGAATTCGTATGAACGAGGCTGACCGACTGCGCCATGGCCTAGAATATCCATGAGCTCCTGTTCCGCATCAGTGAAATTTTCGTCGAAAGTCATGTGGGCGGGGAAGTAATCCACGTGGACCCAGTATTCGGTCGTCAGAAAAGATTCTATCGAGCACAGCCCACATAATATTCTCAGCTCGGATCAATCTTCCAAAGGGAACGCATCCAAGACGTACTAAGATGACCCTCGGATTCACACGGAGGAATTCCAATAGCGCTGAACTGGTCATTGGAGTTCCAGAAAATTTGCCTACTCCGGTGGTCGACCATGTAGTATGAGACGGTGACGGTTGTGGGATCCGGTGGATCAGAGATGTCCAAATCAATGAATATTTCTATGGCGGAACGACTCGAGTACGTCAGCAAGATGTCTTCAGACGCTTTGGTTAGACAATCATTTATCCTGGCATCTCGAGGATCCAACCGAGTCAAGACCCCTCTTTCGCTCTGGCACCAATAGGTATCACCTTTCGGGTGCACATGTTCACTCCAGCCGTGAGGTAATGGCCCGACAGGATGATCACTATATTCGCCTTCAGCTACGGGGAAATCTACATAAGAATAAATCTTACTCTGAAAAACTACGCGTCCTGGTGTTGGCGGGGATGATCGAAAGGCCGCGATCCGGACTAGGGCCCAACACGGAGGATCTGAGTTTTAGCATGCTCTCCCGCTTGGCAATTCCCGCTTACATCGTTCTTTGGCTGCTGCAGCGTCTGTTTGACGATGGGAGGATCGGTAGATAATAGAACGGGGCCGCTGCAAAGAAACGGGTGTTAAGTCCATGTTACATGCAACGTTCGGGAGCTCACCAGAATAGGTGGGAGGTGAAGTCATAGTATGCAACATCGGGGTAATTATAGGAAGTGAAAATCAGGGGCGCGGGTGGCTTGAGGATATGGTGGCTTACAATACGCTCGGGGGCTGGACTGGTAAACAGCCACCATTCTTATACCCGGCTGATTGACTTGGTGTCGGATTGCGTTATTCAAAAACCAAGTCTCCGGTATTCATGTATTCTGGTCTTCCATTTTCCTTTTAGGAACCCGTGAGGGATTTACTCGAGACCAGAGCGCTAAGAACAGCTGGCACTGGAGATTAATCTTCCCCGACACTTAGCACTTTCTGGTCTTCTTGGGTGCCCAGTATATCCCAGGTTCTTTCCATTTGACTTCTAATAAAATGAACATATTAGGGCCTGCTGGCCTTGATGCCGTGGCCAGCGATTGGCTGCTGTGCAGATTGGGGCGATGTTGTTCAGCCTTTCAGTGGCTGGGCTTGACTCTATTTTTCTGCTCGATCTGCGGCGAGGTTGATGCGATATTCTACTTGGAAATTCGCCGGGCGGGATCAGCCAATTACTACCTTCCGATAATGCCTGAGGTGCATCGAAAACAAAATTCCGGAATCATATAAATGAGTTTTTCCTTACCTGCCTAGGCCGCCCACTTCTTCCAATAGGGGATGCCCAAGAATTATATCTGATATATTTATACAAAAAAGGATGTCGATGGCATGCTGGATGAGGGCTAGTAAACTGTGAAGAAGGACCGTGTCATTGCCGCAGTCAGTGACGTCTGGGAAAGTCCATGCTCAGGGGGACTCCAGACCCAGAACACGACGAAGACGTTCATTGCTCGGGTATGGTAGTAAGTGGTTTTCTCCCCAGAAAACTCGGCCGATATTCCGACTTCAAGATGGCGGGGGGGGGGGGACATTTTCCACGCTGCTGCCGCGTGTTGAATACATCGCCGACCTCATAATGCTCACCGCAAGGTGAGCCTTGAGTGAGCCCGCTGAATGAAGGCATGAATCCACAAGTGGCACAAAGAGCGCAGGCCGATAGAGCTCCGTGATGCAGAAGCCCGCTTTTACAAGTCCAGCCAATAACCGGCTCAATTTGGTAATTCATTTCCCGACAAATATGGAGCCACTTACGTACGACCTTGCACAAAGCAGCGCACGCCACCGACCACCTAGTTTCTGCGTCGAAATTCGATCCGAACATCCAAATCGTCGGCTCTCTCTGCTGGTTCGGAGCGTCGGGCCAGGGCGATGGCTTGTGGATCCGGACCAATCCCGGTCGGTCCCTGGTGGCGGTAGCAGGAAATTCTCTTCTCAATTCTTCGTGGTATCCCGCGGGTCATGCTCGCTGTAGGACCTTGCGCGGCGCAAAAGCAGAATTCCTTTGACTGGAACCTGTGATCACCCTAGCTGATCTAGAATGGAGGGCAGGTTCCGCTTAGAAAGCAATAAATAAACGGCGCTTTGAGCTTCCACGACTGCCGAACGGAGGCCACCGACACGGCTCGGGAAGTCTGTAGCTGGAGGCCGCGGAGTGATACCTGCAGCCTCGAGATATGGGTGATGTTGTTGTGGGAAATAACGAAATCGCTCAATAGGGAGGAACCTCAAAAGAGGGTCTACTAAAATACTGATCAGATATATGAGATGCCAATTTGGGATTTAATTATTTAGGACAACCGAGAGCCACGAGTTAGAGGTACTTAGTTGAATAGGTGCAAGCGACCGGACAAGGGCGCGTACCCCGTTGTACCTGGATTGTATCTTTTCCTGAGGTCGCTTCTTAAGCATCAGAGCGCAGAAGTTTGTGGTTCGGACTGTTCTATTCTCTGACGATTGCCAGGCCCAGCGAAACTAATTTTATTTTTCGGGCGGAACTGTGAACTTTGAATTAGCAGGAGTAGTGGTACTGGAGACCGGGGGTTTGCTCGGCAAGGCTTTTAGCTTTGCACCCAGGAGAACTGGCCGGTGTACTGTTGGGATGGCTTCGCAAAGATTTGCGAAAAATTATGTCCGGGTCTGAGGCGAGACCATTTGAGCGCTGAGGAACGCAGAGAGCCAATCCGACGGACGACGTTAACGAAAGAGTCGACAGTGAATTCTTGGCGAGGTTCAGTCTGAAACTCGCTCTATACAATCGGATGCTGTAGGCTTCCCATGCGGTACTTCCACGTCCGGCCACTTGACTTCTTTCGAAAAGTGAGGGCTGGTGTTACGTTATAATAACTGTGCACGCGAGGACCAAGTTCGAGGTATTGAGTCCAGGATTGACTTGAAGGATGATGTGTGCTAATCCCCGATTACCATGACTTCCGAGACAGCGTTGGGGAGTATATTGTTTATTTAATAATCGGCAAAAATATGGTCCTGATATACGGCCCCACCCAGCAAAGCATGTCACGCTTTCTTGCCCTTTGAGAACCCTTGCAGTGCGGGCTCAGATTTGGTTCCGGGTCTAGCTCTAGCTCTGGGTCCGGCTCCACTGGCATTTTCGCTGGCGCTAGAACTGGTGCAAGGACTTGAATGACGACAATTTCCGGCCTCTTGTTGAGAGCCTCGAGTTCCCGCTGCCGTCTTTGGTCAGCGGCATCTCGTACGAAACGAGACAAGTCAAGGAGTTCCTCCTCGATTTGGCTGACTTGCGATGCAAGTTCGCGCGACTCGCTCTCATGATGTTCATCCATGTTGCTGAAGAGCTGTCGCAAACGAAGGATGTCTTCAGTGGATACCCGGGTCGGCGCTACCACGGACTCGGGCTCTGGCTCCGCGGGGACACTTTCCGAGACCACGGTGCCAAGCCTTGACGAGATCGACGGGCGGTTGCTAGCTCTTGTCGAGAAGGAGCGTAAGGAGACTACTGATGGTGCTCGAGAACGACGCCTCGAAGGCGGAAAGCCTAGTAGTGGCGCCGGCCTCCTTACCTCCATGGGCAGCTATAAGATGAAGGTGAGTTAAAGGATTCAACATTGGGACCAAGGGGAAAGCACGAACCGATCGCGTAGCTGAGCTGACAACGGAAGAGCTGACTGTCCGGTATTCGGTAATCTCGGAAGGAGTCACCGATGATTCGTCCCGAGAAGAGACAGGCGGGCTATGAGGCCTTGGGACATTCCGGACCTGGACTGTAGACTCCGTTGTCGCAGCAGAAACCGTAGAAGGAGATTGTGGTGGAGCTGGTATGGCGGAGATATCAGGAGTTACAGGAGAGCTAAAAGTCTCCAAGCTGACGGTGGGCGTTGGAAGATGAAGGCGCACGGGAGTCGGCTCGTAAGCGACCGTTGGCGGAATACTGGCAGATTCGATGGAAGGGGGTGGACCAAGGAGGGAAGATTCGAATGACACATCGGTCTCGGCGGCCCACGGAGACTTGATCGACCGAATCGATGGAGAACAGGCCAGAGAGCCAGCCGGCGCAGCGGGGTAGCTGATTGAAGGAATCTTCGACTCCGTCTCTCCCTCAGACACGAAACTAGTATAAACGCCCGACTCCGGGGGTTCCCAAGGAGACGAAGTTGAAGAAGGTCGGGGACTGGGATGAGCTGGTAAAATTTCGCGGATGATGGATGGAGAATATGGGATCCTGGACACGGTAGTGACTGGGCGAGTTGGTGAGGGAGCCCTCTCAGATACGATCCGAGGGGTTACCTGAGAAGGTTCACTGAACCATGGAGATGGTGCAGGAACTTCGCCAAACTCGCTCATGATCTCTGGAGCCTCGAGGCTCTTAGTCTATGATGCGCTGGAGACAGTCAGCGACAGCTCGCGAGGAGTTGTCGTCCTTGATGAGAGTGAGCAACTGGGTGCGAGAGATGAGATGGTAGGAACGACGGAAGCCGGGCCGCTAATCTCGCTTGCAGCAGGCACATCTGGAACTACCACTGATTGAACCGAAGGGCTCCTCGAGAGACTGCTGAGGGTTGGTGTGGACGCTTGGGCCGGTGAAGGTAGACTTGATGGAAGTGACCGAACTGACGGCACGGGTTGGAAGGGAAGTCGCACGCTAGATGGAACTGGACTCGGTGGAGGACGCGACACAGGCACAGGAGTCGGAGGAGGATTATGGAAAATGGCGACGGTGCTCGGGACGCTGCGAACACTTGGAACACTAAGACCGCCGGAGAGGCTGGTAATACTGGAAATGCTCGTGCCACTAGAAATCGTGGAGACGCGGGGAGTGTATGGGGCCCGCCGATGAGTAGCACGTGGCCGGCCACGAAGCACCACTGGATCCGGGACGAAGGCTTGGGCAGGAGGTTGTGGGACAGGACCCTGCGTAGGAGTTGGAGTGATACTCCTCAAAGTGCTAAGAGCCACGCTACTTTCCCTCGGGAGTGGACTGGGCGCGGGTGTCCTCTTGCAATGGCATTGAGCAGTAACTCCACTCCGGCGCTCCGAGGCTGTAGTGAAACTGTCCGAATGCAAAGGGCAGGAGGAGAGTGGCCTGTAAGTCGCGCGTGGGGTGCACATCGGGTGAGGGAATGTCTCCGCAGGCGGCAGACATGTGTCCAGGCAAGCGTGCATCACCCCGTGATTTGTGAACTGGCTTCCTATCTGCGCCATGCATCGGTTCTCGGAGAATTTGGGTTGAGAAGTCCATGTCGGAATTTTCTTTGTTACTACCATAACGTGCTGAAGATTGGTATTCCACACATAAATGGGGACATGTTAGTCCGACCTCGCTGCGGCTGGATCCCCACGGCTGTCGAACTGGCGGTGTTCAAGCCGTCAAGTACATTGTCCTCGAAGCAGCAGGATGTATCCCAAAAGACGCAGTCTAAAACTATTACATGAATCCCTTATGTAGCTTTCGGGTGACTGGATTTCGCCTAGCTGGCCCTACGGTTTGCCTCGTGTGCACATGAACGGCTTCATGCCTCAAGTTGAGAACGGTATTGCGACCACCTAGGTAAAGGGAGACTGATCTTGAGGCAACTACAAGGGTGCTCTCTGGATATGATGACCGGCAGCCGAGAAATGGCCGGTACCGGCGGTGTCCAATGTTCCGCCGGCGCCCATCTGGTCAAGTTTATTTCGAGCACGCCACCGCCTGGCTTTCTCAACCACCTCCACAGTCGAAGTCCATCGTCTTTGTTCTCTTCCTCAAGCCTTTAATAATTATAGAATGATTGAAACCATCTACATTACTCGCCATGGTACGTCGGTTAGACTATGGGAGTGCTAGTGGTGATGATAATTGACCGTGTCCGGATTTTTGGGAGACAGGCTTCAAATTGAGCTGGGTGACCACGAATTGGTGCGCTTCTGAATAAATGCTAGGGACACGGGGTTGCTGAGATCTAGTGCCTGACATAGGACAAGCGCGACTGGCACCGCTACAGACACAACTTTGGCACCATACGGGGTGGTAAGTGTGACAGAAAACTCCCGATAGGGATACCGAACTAAACCTAGATCAAGGCTCAAGCAGAACAACTTGCAAAGTAAGAGTCGCTCTTTCGAGGATCCAAGATTTTCTCCGTTCACCCCGTCTTCCCGTGCCACGGATAGATACTTCACTTCCTTGCCGGAATCTGAGCGACCAACCGCAATATTCTCATCCCCATTTTGTAAGCTGCATTTTCGATGGAAATCTTGCACCGCGCTCATTCCATTTCTCCGGGAGATCGTTGCCTGCAAACAGCGACACCTGTGGCCACCGCGTTAAACCTTCCACTCTATGTCGAGCACGGCGAGTCCACACAATACATCTCTGGACGCAATCTCCAACATACTTACAATAGAACTAGGCGTCGGTGAACGGTTCTCTCCGGTTGAGCCCGGAACAGGCCTCCGCCCCCGTCCAGGAAACGCACATTCGTTGAAGCAATACTTTCCTCTCATCGATACGTCATATTCCAGCACGTGGCTGATATCAAGACACGGAGAATCTCTGGGCGAAATCCAAAGATGCACCGACGTCTTTTTGGAGGCCTTCGTGTCTCGTGTTGAACGGGGTGACCCTCCTCCGTTAGCGCACCACACCACTGCTGGCGTGTCTACCCACAAGAAGATAGTCTTTGTCGGGCATGCTTCAAGCTGCATACCACTTATTAAGAGCTTGGCGGGTTCCAAGGTCAATGTTGCGGACATTCGCATTGGGACGTGTTCAGTGACAAAGATGGAGAAGGAGGGCGAGGGTCGAGTTCTAGGAGCGTTTGGGGTCGTTGGTCAGCTAGGAGATGCCAGCTTTCTCGCAAATGGGGTTGAGCGAGATTGGGGTTTCCGTGATATGTTGGTGGATGAGAAGACCGGACGACTTGTCAACAATCAGGGGGTACCTGGATCAGAGAACGAAGCGGACGAGACTAGTCATGGAGGTCTGCAACTACCCACTTCCAAATGTAGAACAGAACACTCTCCATGCGGTATCTAGATCAATATTTTAGTAGATAGAGATGTTAACGCGTAGAATACATGACTGTACAACAGGAAATTGCGGTCGGGGTGGCTTGCGAAGATTTACGAAGAATTATGTTCGGATCTGAAGCAGGACAATTTCGGCACCGAGGAGCGCAGAAAGCCAATCCGACGGACAACGTTAACGAAAGAGTCGATGGTGGATTCTTGGCGAGACTCAGTCTGAAGAACCTTTATACAATCGGGCGCTGTTACTGAGGTAGACTTCCCATGCGGTACTTCCCCGTCCTTCCACTTGACTTCTTTCGAAAAGTGAGGGCTGGTATTACGTTATAATAACTGCAGAGATGGGTGCACGCGAGGACCAA
>WSTY01001129.1:0-12144 GCA_019633465.1 Tulasnella sp. 417
CAGGGCAACAGCCCACAGACATCGCCCGACTGTTCCCTCGCCACTTTCCCGAGCCGCTGTTTCGAACGAGGATGAAGATGACGCCGCTACTGAGACCGCCGTCAAGTGGGAGTCGGAGTTAGTTCGCCAGAGATACGAGGAGACCAACAAGTAAGCCACCGGTTCCTGTCTTTCGGTAGCGTGGGTGCTAACTGCTTTGTCTTCCCCCTTTATTTAGGCTTTTGAAGTCTTTAATACTGAGCAGGAGGCCAGCACCGGAGGAACTTGAAGACGAGGAGGAATAGCATATTGGAATCCAAACTTGTGCCCGCCTTCGGCCTCTATCGCCCTGCACCGCTTTACTCAGGACAACCTGTATCCGCTTTACTCTTTTACTACAACATTATTACTCCTTCGGTTAAATTCTTGTTTCACACTGTCACTCAATTCCTCGTCACTCGGGAACAGTTCACGCCATGGCCACGCTTTTCGGTTCTGCTTGTATCCAAATAATCTCCATCAAACTATCTGTATATACTCTCTCCGAGATAACCCTGTGTTTTATCATTTGTCATTGTAGTTTGTTACAAATCCAAATGGCCCTTGTCGTCTGGGCGATGGCGCCATTCTCTCATGTAATAGCCAAATGCGAATAGTGCTATTGGTTGATACATATTGACTACGCTTGGACATCAACCGGCTTCCCAAGGATTGCCTTGAGTTCCTCATCAAGGAGATTTTTGAGCGACTGGTTATCGCGGGTGTAGAACCAGAGTCCTCCGTCATCGTTCGTGTAGTCGTATCGCTTCGGTCCGCTGGAGCAGGGAGACGAAGGTTGCCAGGAGATGCTGATGAGCGGGCTACAACCATACGATAGAGTGACAGGAAGAATGCATACCTAGTCGGGGAAGACAGCCATATTTGCATGTTGGGTGGTTGCTTGTTGATGACATACGTGCCATGCTCGCCCACTTTCAAGGTGAGGACACCGCTCTATGACAGAGATTGTTAGTCTGGCAGCGAGGGTAGCCAGCGGTGCGGAACTTACAGAGTAGTCGACTTCCCAGTCTTCTGCTCCTTCTGCAGTCTCTACAATTTCCTCTAGGGATTCTAGGAGGCGGTCCATGCTTTCGTCGGCGAGGTCATGGTATTTCGACATGCTCAATTCTCTGCGCGAGATTCCACCTTGTCAAACCTCGTCATTCCCCACAAAGCCATATCGCGCACAAAGAATGGACGCACCCTTTCTCGTAGTTTGTCCGCGAGCTTGAGGTGAAGGATCGCCCTGCCAGTGGAGGCGCTCCTGACATCCTCGGTCGGGCGACGAAAGTTGGAGCCGGGATCCGTGCGCTAGCTGTAGAGAGCTTTCGCACGGATGAAATAACTTGTCTTCTGGCCAATAGTCGGGATAGCATTCTTTGGCAGCGGTCGCGGTCGATGAGAGCCCAGGAGGTCGTTCGAAAGTGAAGGTTTCCGAAAGATTCGAACCGTGAGACCTGCAACTCCTTTCGACATGGAACCTACCCCCGAAACTGCCACGGAACAAATCGTACCTCCAGGTTGTCGAGCCGAACCACCGTACCAGCGTCCAGACACTCGCCTCCGCATCGTCCTCTCGTACTGGTTAATTTTCTTCCTTGGCTTGCCATTATGGTGGCGCGTAACTAGCATCGAACGGCTTGCGTTGCCACGCGCCAAAGTGGAACAGATATCAAACTTGAAAAACGAGGTAAGGGATGGGTTTCTGTATCTTCAAGTGATTCCTACGTTTTAACCTGCTGGTTTGAAACCTTAGTTACGCATACCAGTTTCCTTGAATCTGACGTCTGAAGTTAGCGGATTGGTTCTCCCGGACCTCATTTCGAAGCTACAAGTCACATTAGGGAAAAAGGATGCTATTAGCGAAGCTCTTGAGCTGTCATTTATCGACGGATCTCCGGGCGCTGTCGCTTATCAAGACTGCGGGCTCGGGGGGCCCGATGGTTGCCCCCCCTTAAACGATCAGTACTCCATCAAATTTGTACCAGCAACCTCTCAACACTCCGTAGAAGATCGTTCACTTCAAGTGGCGGTCGATCCTACTTCTTCAAGTTTCGTGCAAGATCTTTCGAACACCTTGACCCAACTCCTACTGCCGCCAGCAACCGACGCATATAAACTGCGCGTCGCTCAATATGCACCGCGGTACCGTTTAGCATTTAGTCTTCTTAACGAAGATGCTAGTGTGGGAGGTGGAGCTACGGGTTGGGATATCGAAGAGGCTCTGGCTCGTGAGTACAGCATCATACTGCGAAGGAGACAAGGCTGAGCCGTTGCGAGTAAGGTTACATCGAACCTACTTTACGGCAGTTGAGCCAACTGCATAATTTCACCATCGAAAGCCAAGTCCAATATCACGCACCGCTCGCTTTTGAGCCGCAGACGATGGAAGATGGCTTTAGGATCGCTGACGACGATCTGAAGGTCTTTGTCAATTCAGCTGAATGGACCCTCGGTAGGACCCTTCAACTTTGCGCCAGGAGGCTTATACTTACTGAAATGTTTAGCCTCGAGCTCGTCCAATGATCCCATCCTGCATTTCATCTTGTTCATTCCATCAGCAAACAGAAGCCCGCTTCACGTTTCAGACTCGCATGGTGAGCCGAATAGCACAAGAAACAGAATTATTTAGCTAAAAGGATCATTGATTTAGGCAAGACATCTCGTTCCGACGCGTTTGTACTTCCGCAGTGGGGAGGGATTGTGCTTTATAACGCCCTTTCTCAGGCGTCAGCGGCTGGGCAGTTAGATGTTCAGGCTCTACACTCTACGTTCCGTCATTTTGACACGCAGCTTCGGTCTCTTCTTGGAGTTCCTCTACTACCAACAGACCTGCGACATCGATCATCAACAGGCATCACACGTTGGCAACTAGACTCTTTACTCCGCTACAGAGCGCTGGAGAACGTCCGGGAGAGCATTGATACTCTCCAGAGTATTCTCAAGCTCGTAGATCGAATAAAGGGCATGCCCGTCGGAGAAGCGGTTCGATCGGACTTTAACGCTGCTCTGAATGCGCTGAATGATGTGAGTGCAAAGAATATTGCAGGGCTCTATCAATGCTGACGATACCCTGCATTACTGCTCACCAGATCTACCTAACGCATGATTACAAATCGTCCAAAGCCATTTTGTCGGCGTCGGCGAGGGCCCTGGTCAGCTCCTCAAAAGCTTTCTTTAACCCCAACATGGTGGCAATGCTTTATTTCCCAGTCGAACATAAATACGCGGTCTACACGCCACTCTTTGCGCCCATTGCCGTCCCGCTTCTTGTATCTCTGATACGAGAATTGCGCGACTTCGTGAAGAGAAGGTATGGGAGCAAAATTAAATCGGATTGAGCTTTTTCACGGTATGTCAGTTGGATTTAATGACCGCGGTCACAAGCTGACGAATGCTCAGGATCTTGTATCACTTCGCCGAGGGCAACTTCTCGTCGTTCTTAGTCTGCTCTATAGGGGGAGGCTGTGTGTGCTTCAACACCAATCTCCACGTCCGTTGATGCACTCAGATGCTCTCTTCGACCCTCTTGGTCAGAAGTACCTCAACACTACCTTCTCACTTGTAGCCCTTGTCCTTCGATAACCCCCGCATTGCATCCAGCCTGCGTCCATTGTGTACAAATGTGACCTGTGTGACCTTAAAAGTAACACCGTGAACCACAGGAATGCATCCCTGAATTGTCCCCTTTCCGTAGTGGTTGGACGCGTAACCACTCACTCCTTCATTGTCCTTGCAATACTTAAACCACAGGTAAACCACATCTCTCGTAATAATATTTCCCGCTAACTTGCTTTCAGGTTCAACAACAGTAATAGTCCTGGTGCTAGGGCTAACCCTTGACCATCGCTCGGAAAACTCTAGAAGATGCAGGCTGAACCTAGCTCAACGCCGGCAACGGAGCAACTCCCTCCTTTCCCTCCTCACCTGTTTCCTCTAATTCTGCAATACCTCCTTCCGCCAACGCCCCCCATCCCATCTTATCTATTGTCCAACTCTCTCCTTCAACGGCATTACTTCTTAGATATCAATCCTTCGGACGACCCAGACCTCTATTTCCTTTTTCCCACTCCGGGAAAAAACTCATCCGATGTAATCCGCGAGTTGGAGCGGATGGCAAGTGGTGGAAATATCCCCCCTAACGGGGACGAGCTCCGTGTGGAGTATATCGCGCAGGAGGGGTCCGCTGTCAGGGCTCGGCTCCCCCTAGGCGAGAGGCTTCTAGTGATCTTTTCACTGGATGCCAGAAGTCCGAACGCCCAAGTACCGCCGGCAACCGAAACCGTGGAGGAAGTCCGACCTGAATGGAGATATCACGATGTAATTTGGAAGTCGGACGACCTCCCACCTGGGCACCTGGACGTTCAAGCTGCCTTGACAGCTGTACAACAGTCGTCGAAGACTGCCGAGAGTGCAAGCGAAGAGACTGACCGGAATGAAGATGAAGAGGACGATAGTCCCGAAGCACAACAAAAACGTGCAGACGCATTCTGGAGCGGGTGGTCTAGTCCCTCTTCCCTCGACAACTCGCCTGCAGTGGAGCGAAAGCCCTTATCTTCGGAAGATGCGGAGGCCTCGTACTTCGCTCGATATGGAGAAGTGATTCCTGTCATCCCTGATTCAAGCCTCGCCTCTACATCCGCAAGCTCCAGGCGTCCCTCCACCGCCGCTGATTCGCTCACTGGGAGCCGCGTTTTAGGAATGCTGGACAGCTCTCAGATCCCGATCATACCAACGGAGGGGCATAATACTCCCACTACACTTTCATCGCACAAGCTATCGCTTAATGCGATCCAGCCCCCTTCCGGAGTACCAGAGGGAGAGATGGGTAAAACACCCACCATACCTCGTCGATCGCCCCTCCTAGGGGACTCGGCTATCCTGGTGCCAAGGGAGGACGCGAACGCTGAAGAACCAGACATGCTGGAAGCTGGAGTAGCTGATGTCATTAGGGGAGCCTGGAAACTCTGGAATGCCAGTCGCCCGCCGGCGGCCCAGGAGAGCTTGGCCAACAAGAAAGAAGCGTTCGTTCGTCTGATTGAACAGACTGTGGCATCACTTTCTTAGTCCAAGACAGTCTTTTGGAATGACGCAGGTGCACTTACGATATATAGAGAGACATAATCTGTAATTACATAGTTCCTTCCCACTTTCCCCACCCCAGGCATGACCCCTTGTTGTCCTCGCTCGGAATTTGGTGACGTGGGTTTTGCGCCGTGCATAAACTTCTGCGGAAATCCGGGATTGTATCTCTTTATTCTCTGGCCTTCTGTTTGGTAATACATACTTGATATTCGGTTCTGGCATTGATCCTTGACCTCGAGTCCTCAACACCAGACGCCTTCAAGCGAAGAAGACCCGCACCCCCATAATCAAGGATGATCACATACCAATAAGCCGAATCTGCGAACTTCGGTTCCCGCGGGTTTGATAAGTCGTTCTCGTTCCACCATGGATATCCGGTTCTCATGCTCAGCACCGGGAAGGGGAGGAGAGGGGCACTGCCGAGCCCATGTGGACACAAATCGCAAGCAACCTCCCGCTCGATGCGCCATACTCCTACCACTGATTCTAACAGTAAGAAACACAGTTTGATATGAGCTTTACGTATGAACATAGGACCACTAAGCTTTAACTTCCACCGCAGTACTGTATCTACGTCGAGAATAGGTGCACCCAGTCTCCGTAAGGACAACCCCCAATGCCTCAAGCTCTTTTGCGGCCTTCGCGAAGGGCATTCCTATTAAATGGCAATTAACTAGCCGTATTGTCTTGATCCATGACCTGGAACTTGCTCGCAAATGCCCTTGGCGAATCCCGACTATCCTTGTCAACTGCTTGACATTGAGCTGGTTGTCTTCTATAGTAAGTTCCTGAACGGACTCAAACGGCCATTCGGTACTATCGGGTGTTCCGGACGGAAGGGTTGGGTTGCTGCTCCCGATCAACGCCAGCACGACACTGATGTCCTGGGCAGACGTGACCCATATCCTCATAACGTCCACATTCGCCAAGCGAGGAAGTAGGACATCTTTATCCCAGTGATTTACGAGCTTTATCATAAGCGGAGGATTATTGAATCGGGTCTGAAAATCTTTGATGCCATCGACAAATCGGTCGGGTTGCTCCGCCCATTCCGGCGGTAAACCAGAATCAACTGAGCGGACGCCTGCCGAATACGTAACCCGGATAGCCTGGTTCGCATGCGCCTCTTTACGGCCGTATATACTGACGACCGCTGCATCGAGGATAGGTGGCATAGTCGAGCTCTGGAAGATGAAGTGGTAAAGGCTGTCGATGAGCTCCGCGTTGGGATGCAGTCGGCTATAGAATCGCTCTATGCGAAGTGATCTTCGGGTTTTGAGGGAAGTGACCAGCCTTCCGGCAAGGAGACAAAACTGGGATGCGTCCTGGAGTTGTAGCGTCAACTCTTGAAGGCGGGGCAGTGATAAGGTAATAGAGGGGTCCGCAGGTTCCAACCAGCCGCCTCCGCGGGATAGGATGCTGAGCGCCAAAAGATTCGGGCATGCGGCTAACACCTGAATCGTTTGTGAGTTGAGAGTGTCCCATCCACTAAGAACAAGGGTATGAAGGTCGCGCAGCTGAGGTGATGCCACATTGGGCAACCAGCCCTCTGCTTTGATTTGGCGTAAGTTTTCCATCCCATTCAGCGGTGACTGCATTGGCCCGCGCCAAGAGTGTGAGGATGGAAACTCTACGCTCTCGAGGAGAGGCATACGCGAAGAAAGCAAACCCTTGCAAGCCTCCGTAACTTTTGTGTCGTTTGTCCGAATGCTCTTTACTTGGGCACATATCCTCTCCAGGACAGTCCTCTGTTTATTGCTGGCCATTTCCGTCCCGGCTTTCGTCGTCAGTAATAGGGTGTACAAACAGAGAGGTGTTTGTCTCGCCCGCTCCAACTTCCTCTCGAGTACTTCCAACGAGCCTCCCATTTTGATAGCACTCCAGTACCGAGGTGAAGCAAGGAGAAACTGGTTCCATGCCACCGACACGCACCGCATCTGGAAGAGCTGTTTCCGATGGGTCTCTATGGAGTCTAGTGGGAAGTCGACGTCATGGAGCCGATCCAAATCGAGAGCTTCGGCAAAAATGCAGTGGACAATGTCGACCGCAAGTCGGTTGATAGTCACGCAACTGTTTCTTCGGCGTCGGACAGCGATTTCAATGGCTTCATGGACGGCGATTTCGTTCGCTGGTGTCCGATTTGGAAATAGACTGAAGGTTCACGTGGTCAAACGACATATGTATGTACAAAGGAGAGGAAGATACTACCTTGAAGAAGACTGGTAGATATTCCCGAGGAATACATCAACCTCGGGCTGGAGTGTTGTGGTTAAGGTGCCAAGGACGATGCCTGGGCGGTCTGTTACTGCAGATGAGGAAAAGGATCCCAACTAGGAGCGGGAGAGTTCGACCTGCCTTGAGCTTCACCCTCGTTGTATTGCATGTTGCAAAAGGTCCGATACTGGGGTATGGTCAAACGTGCGGGGACAGGTTGGACGGTGCACTCAGGCTCGACTGAATCGGACAATGATCCTCACGGTTTGGGAACTACCAATTAAGTCGAGATCTTTCACCTTCCCCCTCTCAGCCCGCCTCGCTCAACAATAATCCAAACAGGTACTCAAACGATTCGGTCTAAATGAGAGTGAGGGCTGACAGCAGCCAGGTAGATGAAGGCGGCTCAACTCAGGCGACGGGTCGATAGAGCGCCCAGCTTCCAGTAGGTAGGTAGGTAGGTAGGTAGCTTTAGAGAAAGGGTATCTATGGCTGCTTTGATTGATAAGTTCATGGCGATTTCTAGGCAATGAAGATGGTTGGCAGCGGTAGCAAGCTCAAAGAATGGACGGCGATGTCTAAATTTTTATGGAATTCTTTCGCAAACAGTGCATCTCTATTCCAGACTTATTTTAAACATGAACGTTTGCTTGAATTCCAATTTTAGGATAGCGTTTATGTGTGCTGAGAATAATTACAACCAGTCCCAACAAGGGTAACTCCCAATGCCGCAAGTTCTTTGGCAGCCTTCTCGAACGTCATTCCGATTAAATGGCAATTAACCAGTAATATTCTCTTCAGCCATGACTTGGAATTTGCTCGTAAATGCTGTTGACGGACCCCGACTACTCTTGTTAATTGCTTGACACTGAGCCGGCTTTGTTCTATAATAAGTTCCTGAACAGACTCAAACGGCCATTCGGTATCGTGGGGTGTGCCGGACGGAAGGGTCGGACCCCCGCCCCCAATCGACGTCAACACGGCATTCATATCCTTAGCGAACTTGATCCATATCCTCCGGACGCCGAGGTTCGCGAAGCGACGGAGCACCGTGTCCTCCGTCGAGTAATCTATGACCATAATTTCGAGTGGAGGATTGTTGAGCCTGGCTTGTAAAGCTTTGATGGCGACGGTACATTGTCCCTCTTCGTACGATGACCCTGCGATGCCGAGATCAACTAAGCGGGCGCCAGCGGAATACGTGATTCGGGCGAATTGGCTCCAATGGGGCGAATTTTTGTGGCCGTAAATACTGACAACTGCCGCATCAAGGATGGGTGGTGTAACTGCGTCCGGGAGGATGAACTGGCAAATGTCTGCAATCACCTCTGCGTCGGGACCGTCGATGCCTGTGTACCTAAAGCGAAGGGCCCCTCGAACGTTAAATGGAGTGACTAGCCTCTGGATCAAGTGGCATTGGGCTGGCCATCCGAATTCCACTGTCAGCTCTTGGAGGTTAGGCAGCGCGAACGTGATGGGGGGCTTCCCGCGCTCCCAAGCGCCGGACCGGGTGACCAATGTAATCGACAGCGTCAAGAGATTCACGCATGCGGCTAATAGGTGGGTCGTTCCTGGACCGATTGTCCATCCGGATAGATTAAGGGTTCGAAGGTTGTGAAGCTTGGGTGTTTCCACATCGGGCCACGAGCCCGCCGCTTTTATTTGACGTAGATTTTGCACGTAAGGCTGTATGTATTGTGTGAAATCTGCCCCCAATTTCGAGAATGGAAGCTCAAGGCTTTCAAGAAGAGGCATGTACGAACAGAACAAAGACTTGCAGAGTGTCGCAGCCCTGGCGTCGCTTGCCCGAATGCTCCTGACCTGTGAAACTCTGCTCTGAAGAGAAGTCTTGTCAGTCAGAGTGAGCATTTTAATCACGGCTCTGGATGGCTGCAGGGTGTACAAGCACAAAGGTGTTTTTTGCGCTCGCTCCAACGCCCTCTCGATTAGCGCTGGCGAAACTCCGATATTGACGGCACTCCAGTATCTAGACGATGCAAGGAGAAACTCGCTCCATGCAGAAGAAACGCCTCTCAGCTGGAAGAGCTGTTTCCGGTGGGCTTCAACAGACTTTATTGGAAAGTCGACGTCATGGATCCGTTCTAAGTCCAGGGCTTCTGCAAAAATGCAGTGGATAATGTCGGTCGAAAGTCGGTTGATAGTCGCACGACTGTTTCTCTTCCGCCGAACGGCGATGTCGATGGCATCATAGATGTCAATTTCGTTTGCTGGAGCCTGATTTGAAAATAGACTGAAGGTTGAATTAGCCAAATAACATATCTTGCATACACGGATCAGAGCAAGATATTACCTTGAGCAAGACCGGTAGATATTCTTGAGAAATGCATTAACCTGGGGCTGAAGTGTTGTGACTAAGTCGCTAAGGGCGATGCCTCCTTGGTCTGATGCTCCGAATAAGATGGGTCCGAGCCCGGAGCAGGAGAGCTCGACGTACCTTGAATAGTAGCTGGGTTACTCTCAGCCGGTTGCATGTTGCAGTCTAAGGATGCTCCAATGCTTGGTATAGTCGAGGGTGCGGAGAGTCGTTGGACGGTGCACCGAGGCTCGGCCGAATCGGAAAATGGGATCCTCACGGTTTAGGCGCAACCAATTATTTCATCCTCATTGACTCTTTCACGCTTCAACCAACCTTCTCCCTCTCAGCCCTTCCCTCACCAAACGATCTTCCAGCCGGATATCCAAAGGCCTGACTGCATCAAAATGAGCATCACAGTCTCACAAGCAATGCAGAAACTCGACAACAGACGAGTCAAGAATATCCGGCCGTTGATTCCCCCTCAGATTCTCCAAGAAGACTTCCCCTTGTACGCATATTATGCTTTGTTCTCGGCAGAACGGTCGACTGAGCAGGTGGTCCGGTGAATCAGAACCTTACTTGCTGCCGACACGGTCCTAGAAGGCCGAAGAGCAACGGAAGCAATCCTGCGAGGTGACGATGATCGAATTGCTGTCGTTGTCGGGTACGCTACTCGACAATTTGCGTCGAAGTGCTGAAACTGAGCATCCCGCCCTTATTTAGTCCCTGTTCTGTTCACGACGTCGATGCCGCTCTTGAGTACGCCCAAAAGCTGAAGGCTTATGCCGAGCAGGCGAAGGAGGACCTCCACATAATGATGAGGGTTTACTTCGAAAAGTAGGCATGTTTCTTCGGAATATGATCATTGCTCATATCAATCTAGGCCCCGCACCACGGTCGGATGGAAGGGACTCATCAATGGTAGGTGGTAGTTGACTGTTCACAACATGCTCTTGATTCTAACGGACGCGCTTCGAAACCTTTCAGACCCCGACATGAATGGTTCCTTCCAAATCAACAAGGGTCTACGCATTGCTCGTAAACTCCTTCTTGACCTAGCTAAGATGGGATTGCCTACTGCTTGCGAATTCCTGGACACAATATCCCCGCAGTACACCGCAGATCTAACCAGCTGGGGAGCAATCGGTGCCCGAACAACGGAGAGTCAAGTTCACCGCGAGCTTACAAGTGCTTTGAGTATGGCCGTAGGGTTCAAGGTAGATCCTCTCGCTCATATACCTCTTAGGACTCGCCACTGACCCTACGCCCGAACTACCTTAGAACTCAACAGACGGAGGGATCGACATCGCAGTTGATGCATGCAGAGCAGCGAGAGCCGGGCACTGCTTCCTTTCGGTTGGAAAGGAAGGACTGAGCAGTATTGTCGAAACTGAGGTTAGTCCTTTTTTGTATGGTGCCTAAGCGGGCCTGACGGAATTCATGAAAAGGGTAACCCTGACACACACATCATCCTTCGAGGAGGCGCCATCGGGCCCAATTACGCCGCTGAGCATGTAAGGGCCTGCGCTGCTAAGCTTGCGAAAGCTGGACTCCCTCAGAAGATCATGGTCAGTCGGGCTTCACTCCGTGACGGCCGTCCTGCCCTATGATCTACACACGGCTAATTGGCGGACTAAAGATCGACTGCAGTCACGGAAACAGCCAAAAGCAACACCAGAAGCAAGTTGAGGTTGCAGAAGACATTGTAAGTTTCCCGTCTCCCGTGGTGCGGCTGGTCACTCAGAGCTCGGCCTTGTACTCCCCAAGGCAAACCAACTAACGAACGAAGATACCGCACCCGTAATTATGGGGGCAATGATTGAGTCCAATCTTGAAGAAGGACGCCAAAACATCCCAGCTGCAGGTCCGTCAGCTCTGCGCTACGGCCAGTCGGTTACAGATGGTGAGTCCCTTCTTCCGTTTGCAAGGCCCACTCGAGTCACAAAGTACTCAAGTCAAAAATTTTAAGCCTGCATTAGCTGGGAAGCAACAGTGCCAGTCCTCGACAGGCTTCGTGAGGGAGTTAGGGCTCGGAGAGCGAATGCACGTAGTCAACGCCGAACAACGTCGAACGGAACACCAGTTTAAACTTAGCTTAAGATTACATCAAAATCAACTGAAAGTATCTCACGTAAATAAGATTCTGCCGGTCTGTGTTAGCTGTATAAGTCAGACTATGTTTGAAAGAAAACCTTGCCTCCCCAGTGCGATTGCCGGTTAGCTAGCCCCCAACCCGCTGTACACAGCCCCCGATCTTGGACTACCCAACATTGCAGAGGGAGATTGAAGCAGCATTTCAGTCTTATGGGACGGAGAAGGAGATCCGCCACGCTAGTCCAAAATGCTCTCAATAGCGAGGACAGTCTGAGGCTTATTGCATAGTGTTAAGACTGTAATGGATGGAATATAGACACATACAATGTCGAAGTAGAAAAAACATCGAGTACAAAATCTCCAACATCGAGAACACCCCAAACGACGATGTTCACCATGAAGGCTCATCACCAGCA
>WSTY01001130.1:0-12141 GCA_019633465.1 Tulasnella sp. 417
ATGCTAAGCTGTCTTCGCTGTCATAACACAAACATCAGACTTCAATCACCCAGTCCCAATTATCGCCACCATTACACTCTCGCGTTCTCTCCGGACACTAGCCACGTGGAGAGTTTCTCCTTCTTTCAAGGTGGAAGGTTTGCGATGACAACCCATCATGATGGAGCGGCGCGCGTCTGGGATTTGCAACCGCCCAAGGCCCAACCCGGAAGCCTCGATGGACCGATACAAATAGGGCTTCTTCTTGCAACCCAGGAAATTGGCCAATATATAATAGCCATTGGGTATCAAACCAGTTGTGATTCTAACAATATGTCGGTCCTCGTTTCAGCCCTACGTTACGAACTAGGGTGAGCATATTCACCCAACATGCAGATCAACTATTGATACCCGCACAAAGTCCAAGAACGTCTCTCCATAACTTTATTATCACGCTTTTACAACACGACGGTGGTCGATTCGAAGCTACCTTCAGTCAAGACTATCAGACAGGCGTCGTTCCGGCGTCTCCATCCCCCAGCGTGATTGTACAAGGTTCTGCTCGAGGCTACGTTGTATTTGGAATTCAAAACACTAAAAACTTCGATTTATTTAGACGGACTTGGTCTCGCATTAGTACACTCCTCCGAGGGTAAGGGTGTGTATCTGGTCGTCGCGGATTACGCTCGCCGGGCCCACTTGACCATCGCCACAGGTCTAGATATCAACAGGGTGGGACGCCCCCAGGAATCGTTTCAGGATGTAGGGTCAGCGCTGACGAGGACTCGTTTTAGCAATGGGACGTTGTTGTCGCTGGAAACGCTATCCTCTTGTTCTCCGAGCTCGCGAACGAGGTTCTCTTCGCAGCATACTTCGACCTGCGTGCGGCGTTGCGTTCGAGCGGGAACCTTGCCGTCGAACGCCGACCGGACGTAACTCGCCTACATACCTATGGTTCTCCCCAGGATTCTGTGATGGATGACCTTTCTTGGTTCACCGTCCACCCATGGGATACACCGCATTGGCAAACAGACAATCTCGTGCCGGTAATGTTTGAGGCAACGCATCTGGGCGATGATAACCAACCGGAAAGGCGCACGGTGGTGGGAATGCATTGGATATCACCGGCCCAGGTCATTCGATCTCTTGAGTCTGGAGACCCGATGCCTCAAGAGTTGAGACAATTCAAGCGCCTCCGAGACGAATGTTTACTATCGAACGCCGACGGAGCTGTCATGCTTGTTCCGAGTACATACGGAAGGAGAATCCTGCGGGTCAACCTACCCGATGATTCCGAGGTCGAACCATGGCTAGAAACAATTGCGCTGCAAACACCGTGGCGCTCCACCTTCGATGAAGATGATTTCAGCACTCGAATTAATGTCCCACTCGATCTCAACCTCGCTCATCGACTTGAGTTTGACGATGAATACGGCCAGCTTATGATCATCACGAACCCAGCAGGGGACGAGGAATACCAGACTGCCCATATTTTCACGTACTAAAGTAAGCCTTTGGGTCCTCTCTGCAACGCCTACCGTTGTTTAGTCTTCTTTTTCTCTCTCTTCTTTTTTCTCGCGGTGCGTCTGGGCTGAGCAGCTCTGTGGTTTCGGTTGCTTCTGTGCACAGCCTAAATTCTAACCCCCCTTGTTTGTCGCAGCGAAACGCAGCGTCCCGAACCACCTCCCCGACACTGAATACCTGTGCATCGTTGAAAAATATGGATCAGTATCGCTTTAACACGTCTTTTTTTTCTTGTTCTTTTCTTGCTACTTTAGCCCGTTGGGCAGATTGTTCACTTTCCCGAAGGGAACAGACAGAGGTGCTCACCATGATACTCTCGTAGATATGCCCAATTGTTATTACCCCCTAACTATTGTGACGAACTTCTTTCCAACTATGGTGCACTGTCGCCACGCCCGAATGCCGTTGTCTGACCTGTGTCGTGGAACGGCGAGCGATGTAGGGTCCCGTCGAACGTCACGCTGTTTAGATTGAATGGCTTCTCCACCGCACAATCACAATACCCTAAGCAGTCGCTGCCCCTTCGTTCTCCGTGTTGAAACGCCACTTCTGCCACGGCTGCTAACACCGAACCGCGACCCCGTATTTGCCAAGCTGAAGACTCTGTGACCCCAGGGGTTGTCCGCCTATTTCCTTGTTTCGGCAGGCGTTTATGGCGAGCGAGACACAAAATCCGACGTTCACCTCGATGAGTCTCATCGATTTGCCCTACGAAACCGTCCTCGAAGTGGCCGAGGTTGGAGAGCTCGATGTTATTTCGAGACTCGCCCTAAGACATGTGGGTTACAGGGGAGCCCTATACCCGGCGAAAGACTTACCCGCGCCCTTCACCCTCAAAGACGTGCAGAAGGCTCTTTCAATTCGCTGGGGGACGTGGATACTGGCTATCAGCCGCACTCATGCTCTGTCGGCAAGGCTTGACGCCACCACTTCCTTTCTGCTATTCATCCTTAAGGTCCCTATCGACGGAACAACTTATGCTCAGCTGTCTTCGCTGTCATAACACAGACATCAGACTCCAATCGCCCAGTCCGAATTATCGTCACCATTACACTCTCGCGTTCTCTCCGGACACAAGCCAAGTGGAAAATTTTGCCTTCTTTCAAGGAGGAAGATTTGCGATGACAACCCATCATGATGGAGCGGCGCGCGTCTGGGATTTGCAACCGCCCCAGGCCCAACCCGGAAGCCTCGATGGACCGATACAAATAGGGCTTCTTCTTGCAGCCCAGGAAATTGGCCAATATATAATAGCCATTGGGTATCAAACCAGTTGCGATTCCAACAATATGTCGGTCCTCGTTTCAATCCTGTGTTACGACCCAGGGTGAGCATATTCACCCAACATGCAGATCAACTATTGATACCCGCACAAAGTCCAAGAACGTCTCTCCATAACTTTATTATCACATTTTCACAGCGCGACGATGGTCAATTTGAAGCTAACTTCAGTCAAGACTATCAGACTGGTGTTGTATGGGCTTTTCCGTCCCCGGGAGTGATTGTACAAGGTTCTGCTCGAGGCTACGTTGTGTTTGGAGTTCGAACCCCTAAAATTATTCAATATTGTTTTAGACGGACTTGGTATCGCATTAGTACACTCCTCCGAGGGCAAGGGTGTGTATCTGATCGTCGCGGATTACGCTCGCCGGGCCCACTTGACCATCGTCACAGGGCTAGATACCAACAGGGTGGGGCGCCACCAGGAACGTTTCAGGGTGCAAAGTCAGCGCTGACGAGGATTTGTTTTAGCAATGGGACGTGGTTGTCTCTGGAAATGCCATCCTCTTGTTCTCCGAGTTTGCCAACGAGGTTCTCTTTGCAGCATACTTCGACCTGCGTGCAGTGTTACCTTCGAGCGGGGGCCTTGCCATCGAACGCCAACCGGACGTAACTCGCCTACATACCTATAGCTCTCCTCAAGATTCTCTGATGGAAGAGCTCTCTTGGTATACTGTCCACCCTTGGGATACACCGCATTGGCAAACAGACAACCTCGTGCCGGCCGTATTTGAGGCAACGCGCCCGGACCCGGAAGATGATATCGAACCGGAATGGCGTTCCGTGGTTGGAATACATTGGCTATCCCCGGCCCAGGTCATTCGATCTCTCGAGTCTGGAGCGCCGATGCCTCAAGAGTTGAGACAAATCAAGCGCCTCCGGAACGAGTGTGTATTGGCGACCCTCGACGGAATTACCATGCTAGTTCCGAGCACGTACGGAAGGAGATTACTATGGGTCAATCGACCCGTCGAATCTGATGATTCATCGGCCGAGCCAAGGCTAGAAACAATTGCGCTGCAAACACCGTGGCGCCCCACCACCGACGAGGATGATTCAAGCACTCGATTTAATGTCCCACTTGATCTCAACCTCGCTCATCGAATTGACTTTGACGATGAATACGGGCGGCTTATGATCATCACGAACCCAACAGGAGACGAGGAATACCAAACTGCTCATATTTTCACGTACTAAAGTAAGCACTTGGGTCCTCCCTGAAATACCTACCGTTGCTTAGTCTTTTTTTTCCTCGCACTACGTCCTGGATTTGCATCTTTGTCGCTTCGGTTGCTTTCCGTGCACCAGATTCCAGCTTGCCTAGTATTTGTCGCAGCGACCCCTTAAGCGCAGCGTCCCGAAGCACCTCCCCGATACTCGAATACCTGTTTTTCTTAAAAAATACGGATCGGTGACGCATTCACATGTCTTTTCTTTTTTCCGTAATCAAGCCCGGATGTGCCCTTGATGAGACCCTTTGTAAATACGCCCAATTGTTATTACCCCCTAACTATTGTGATTGGCTGCCACGAACTTCTCTCCAACTATACTGTCGCTTCTTAGAGACCGAATGACCCGGTCATTGCGCTTGGGGATGCAACCGTTGTCCGTAATACAACAGCGAAGTGATGTAGGGTCCCGGCGTCGAAAGTCACGCTGTTCGACTCCACCACTTTCACATTACCTCTTGCAAGCATCCGTTACCCCTTCAGTCCCCCGCGTCAAAACGCGACTTCTGCCACTGCTGTTAACACCAAACCGCGACTTCGTATTCGCAAAGTCGAGGACTCTGCGACCCAGGAGTTTTCGGCTCACTTCCTTGATTCGGCAAGCGTTGATGACGAGTGGCACACAAAATCCGACGTTCGTCTCGACGAGTCTCGTCGATTTGCCCTATGAAGCCGTCCTCGAAGTGACCGAGGTTGGGGAGCTCGACGTTATTTCGAGACTCGCCCTAAGACATGTGAGTTAGACAGGACCTCTGTACCTGGCGAAAGACTTACCCGCCCGCCCTTCACCTGCAAAGACGTGCAGACGGCTCTTTCAATTCGCTGGAGGACGCGGATACTGGCTATCAGCGGCACTTATGCTCTGCCGGCAAGGCTTGACGCCACCAGTTCCTTTGGGCTACTCATCCTTGACGACCCTCTCGATGGAACAACTTATGCTGAGCTGTCTTCGCTGTCATAGTCTCGACATCAGACTTCAATCACCCAGTCCCACTTATCGCCAACATTACACGCTCGCGTTGCCCCCTGACAGCCAACGCGTGGAGAATTTCGCCTTCTTTCAAGGTGGAAGGTTCGCAATGACAACCCATTACGATGGCGCGGCGCGGGTTTGGGATTTGCAACCGCCCGAGGTCCAACCCGGAAGCCCTAATGGACCGATACAAATAGGGGACTTGCTTGCAACCAAGCAAATAGGCCAATATATCATTACTGTTGGGTATCAGACAAGTTGCGATTCTAACAATTTGTCGGTCCTGGTTTCAGTCCTGTGTTATGCCCCAGGGTCAGTATTCTCGACAAACATGCATACACCTATTGATCCCTTGCCAAAGCCCGATCTCGACTCTCCATAACTTTACTATAACTTTTTTAAAGCACGACGATGGCCGATTCGGTGCTCACTTCAGTCAAGACTATCAGGTCGGTAACGTACAGGGTGATCCATCCCCTGGAGTAATCGCACAAGGTTCTGCCCTGCGTTGTGTTATGTTTGGAGTTCAAGATCCTAAAATAGTTTGACCTCATCTTAGACGGACTTGGTATCGCATTGGTACACTCCTCCGAGGGCAAGGGTGTATATCTAATCGTCGCGGATTCCGCTCGACGAGCCAACTTGACCATCGCTACGGGTCTAGATACCAACAAGGTGGGAGGCCTCCAGTCATTGTTTCGGGACGCACAATGAGCACTGACGAGGATCCACTTCAGCAATGGGACGTCGTTGTCTCAGGGATTGCCATCCTCTTGTTCTCCGAGCTCGCGAACGACGTTTTCTTCGCGGTATACTCCAATCTACGCGCGCTGCTGCCTTCGAGCGGGGGTCTTGCCGTCGAACGCCAACCGGAAATAACTGGCCTACGCACCTATGGTTCTCCCCAAGATTCTCTGACGGAAGACCTTTCTTGGTATACTGTCCACCCATGGGATACCCCGCATTGGCAGACAGACAATCTCGTGCCGGTCTTGTTTGAGGCATCGCGTCTGGATTGGGAAGATGATACGGAATGGCGCTCCATTGTGGGAATACATTGGTTGTCTCCAGCGCAGGTCATTCGATCTCTCGAGTCTGGAGAGCCAATGCCTCGAGAGACAAGACACATCAAGCACCTTCGAGACGAGTGTATGCAGGCGGAACTTGACGGAGCGACTATGCTCGTTCCGAGCACATACGGGAGGAGACTCCTGTGGGTTAATCATCCTGTCGAACCTGATGATTACAACCCCGAGCCAAGACTAGAAACAATTACGCTGCAAACCCCGTGGCGCTCCACTATCAACGAAAATGATTCCAGCACTCGGTTTCATGTCCCACTTGATCTCAACCTCACTCATCGAATTGACTTTGACGATGAACACGGGCGGCTCCTGATCATCACCGACCCAACAGGGGACGAGGGATACCAAACTGCCCATATTTTCACATACTGAGTAAGTGCTTCGATCCACTCTGCAAGACATACGGTTTCTCAGTCCTCTTATTATACTACGCCCTAGTCTCGTAGCTCTTTGATTCAAGTTGCTTTCTGTGCACAAGACAACCTTTCCGTTGCAGCAATCGCTTGAGGCGCAGCGTCCCGAAGCACCCTCCAATACTCGAATACCAATTCACTCTTCAAAAGTAGGGATCGTGGTTTCTTTGACATGTCTTTCTTCGCATTTTAGGCCGTTGGGTAGATGGTCCACTTTTCCGAAGGGAACAGACGGCAGGTTGAGACCTTGTACAATGCCCAATTAGATTACCCTAACTATTGCGACTGGCTCTCACGAAATTCTCTCCAACTATGGGTTTGTCTCGTAGAGATCTGAACTACCCGGCCATTGCGCTTGGGAACGCAGTCGTTGTCTGAGATAGAACGATGGGTGAAAGAAGGGTCCCGTCGAAAGTCACGCCGTTCGGAGGGAACGGTGTCTCCACCCCGCGTTCACCCTGCCCAAGCAATCCTTACCCTTTCGTTCTTCATTGTCGAAGCACCGCTTCTGGCACTGCTATTAACCCCAAACCGCTCTTTCTTATTAGCTAAGCTCGAGAACTCAGGAACTTCAGGCGTTTTCGGACCCATCCCTTGACTCGACGAGTGCCCCCCATGGCTTGCCTACCAGATGCATCGGTCGCCCCCACCGGTCTCCTATGTTTGCCATACGAAACTGTTCTCGAAATGACCGAAACTTCAGAGCTTGACGTTATTTCAAGGCTTTCCCTAAGACATGTGAGTGCTGCGGACCCCTGTATCCAGTGACACTCACCTGTCCGCGCTTTCTGTTGCCAAGACCTGCAGGCGTCTCTTTCACTTCGCCGGGGAACATGCATACTGGATGTCGGCGGCATTTATGCTTGCCCGCAAAGGCCTGGTCCTACCCATGCCTGCATTCCACTCATCCGTGAGGTCGCTCTCGACTGAGCAACTAATGCGGGGATGTTTTCGGTGTCATAACCTCAACGTCAATCTCCAATCACCCAGTCCCCGATATCTCAAGCACCATATCATCGTATTCCCTCCAGGGACCAGTCATGTCGAGAATTTTGCCTTCTTTCAGGGTGGAATATTTGGCATGACTACCCACCACGACGGCTTGGTTCACGCCTGGGATTTACACCCATCCCGGGGCCAATCAGAAACCCACCATACCCCCGCACAGATGGGGAACATTCTTGCAACCCACAACATTAGTCGAAATATCATAGCTATTGGATATCAGTCGAGCAAAGATCCTAGCGACATGTCGATCCTCATGACGGCGGCCTGTTTCGACGCGATGGGGTGAGCACTCGAAGGAATCTGTGGCAGCCGCGTCGCATTGACATCCTCGGTTCAGCATGCACACGTCTCTTCACACCTTCAGAATCAACTTTGTACGACAAGACAACGATCAATACAGTGCCAGTTTCACTCCAGAGTATCTGATAAGTGACATAACAGCGTTTCCAACTCCAGGAGTGATAGTGCAAGGTGTGCTTTATGTTCTGTGCTGTCTGCTATTTCCTTAGCCGAACGACTGATTGGCCATATCTAAGACGGACTCGCCATCGCGCTATTGCACTCTTCATCGGCCGAGGAGGTCCTATTGGTAGTGGTTGACTACGATCGACGCATCGATCTGACAGTGGCCACTGGTCTGGATAGCCGAAGGGTAGGATTTCCTTACAACTTTAGAGAGCGCGCAAGTCGAAGCTTGACTAATAACTGCCTTCTAGCAATGGGATACTGTTCTCTCTGGAAATGATCTACTCTTGTTCTCAGAACTCGCGGATGAAGTGCTCTTTGCGGCATACCTCGATCTCCGGAGTGCCTTGCCTCGAAGCGGAAGCATTTCCATCCGGCGGTCGCCGGATGTGTCTCGTACCCGCAGCTATAGCTCTCCTCGGGCACAGTCGATGGAGGGGCTCCACTGGTATACTGTCCACCCTTGGGATACACCCCATTGGCAGACAGACGACCTCGTCCCTGTCATATTCGAGGCAACCCGTTGGGAGCCCGTGGGGCCTACCGAGTTGGAATGGCGATCGGTGGCGGGATTGCATTGGATATCAGCGAAGCAGGTCATCGAGTCGCTGAAATCCGGCGAGTCAATGCCACAGGAGTTGAGGCGAATCAAGTACCTCCAAAAAGAATGCGTGCGTGCGTGGATCGACGATGCAACCATGCTCGTTCCGAGCACATACGGAAGGCGTTTCGTGTGGGTTAATAGATCATCCGAACCTGGTAACTTACAACCTGTGTCAAGGCTAGAAGCGATGGTGCTACAAACACCATGGGACACTGGTGTCGATGAGGATGCTTCGAGCACCCAACTTGATGTGCCGGTCGATCTCAACTTCGTTCATCGCATTGATTTTGATGATGAATATGGACGACTGCTTGTGGTCACGAACTCACCACACGGAGATCAAGGGCAAACTGCTCACATATTTTTGTACTGAATCAAGTGTCTTTGTTCTATCTACGCAGACTAGGCTGTATCCACTGTTCATCCGGGAATCACAGCTTTTGACCGTATTAGTTGCTCTCTTCGAATCCCCCACATATTACAAATACACCGCTAGTCACCTAAGGTATAATATCCCCAAGCCGGCCCTGAAGCAAGCCTGGGTGCCTGTTTTTTCCACGAAAGGCCGAGGTTGGGCACGCTTTGGTCAATCCTAGGCCTTGGGTCTTGTTCGGGCGGACTTTTCAATGTTCCTTTGAGATCGATTGTTACCATTCACACTTACTGGTCGGCAGGCCTAGACCAAGACTTCTAATTACCGCCCAGATTTCAGGTTTCGGTGGAATCGCTCATTATATTTGGATCTTCCCTCTAACCCGAGTTTCGGCTTGGTGCCCCTATTCGGCGCAGGGATAGCTGGGTGTCCGAAGAACCGTCGGCAGCGGTTTCACTCGCTTCTTGGGCGCTATATATCAGCTCTCGACGAAGGCGCCGAATAAGTTCAAGTCCGAATAAGGTGTCAGAACAGGGGGTCGAGGGACGGGCGCTAACAGGCGCGAGAACCAATTGCCAAATACCAGGCCCTGAGATTTTGGCAGAGTGAATAAAACAGCGCGCATCCTCGTACAAAGGATTCATCCCCTTCCGCGTCTTCCTGCTACCAGATTATTCATTCGGGATGAAGGCCACACTGTCTTTGCCTTTCTTTGCGCTGCGTAGGTTTTCCTGGTCATAATGTACGCATCTTGCCCGAACCCTCACTGTTCTTCCCCAACCCAAAAGTTGCGTCCACACGAGTCAGCGGTCAGGTGTCTTACCCAAATCCGCCGGACCCATTTCGAATGCATGATGTAAGACGGTTGGCGTTTTGTGTCCTATTTAATTGACACCTCTGGATAGGTGAACTTCATCCACACTTCCGATATACACTCTTGGTACCTGGGACACCGCCCGGGTCAATCTGAATGGGAGTAAGTACCGCATCCCAATGACCTATCCGTCCATGTTGTCTAATCCGGATCCCCGATAGTGCAGACATCGGAGATGTTGTCACATTCGTCCAGTACCTCAAGAACATCGGCGCGGTACGTCTGTAGAACGGAAAACACCGCAACGCTGGATCTAATGTCAGTCTTAGCCTCGCGGACAAGATGTTATCTTCGTTGATACAGGAGATCAGACGCACGGAGGAGGACTTTCTGACGCGGATCGACCAGAGGGTGCTCAGGTATGCATACATTGTGAATCTTGCACGAGATGAACTACTTATACAATACGGTAAAACAGGCTTTGCTGCTGCACACCTCCCTCCCGTACGACGTCCTCTCTCCCGGAAAGTAAGGAATCTCTTGATAATACTTCTCTCGATCCCTAATTCACAGTACTGACATATCTGGTCCACAGTCACGAGCTGGAGAAAGAACCGGTGGCGAGACATCTGTATGGAATTGGACTGCCTTGGAATTCTTCGATTCAGCTGACTTGCTTATACAGGTTCCAAATGCTCGAGGCCCACCCCGAGATCAAGGAAAAATACCTCGCAGCGAATGTCTTTTACCAGCCACCAAACGAACCTGGTGCCGAACGTCGACAGCTGGGTTCAACCCATCGAATCTGGCACACGGAATCGGGGCGTAAAGTCACAGCCATTGGAGCAATGTTCGAAAATGAAAACAAAACCAGGAATGCTGGCGTATACATTGAGAAGGTCGAGAGCATTGTGACCCAGAAATGGGTATGTGATCAGTGGTCGTCGAATATCGTGCCTATCGTTTACCGTCTGTTCCCCAGTTCACGGAGAAAGTCTTGACCAGTAACCCGGACGTTTTCATACTCGCGGGACATATGTCATTAGCTGATAATAAGGAGAGATCGAAATGTAGGCACACCCTTTCTTTAAGCATAGGGAATTAGCTCATGTCTCGGTACGGCTAGGGCGCTTTATCTACCGAGCGATCCGCGACGAATACCCACATACTCCGATTTTCATTTTCGCAGGTAAGCTTCTCTGCTCGGTGGAGTCTGGGTCACGTTTTCACCATGATGTACAGGACACACTCACGTGAGGGATTGTTTTATGGGTATGAACTACGAGAACCCCGTCCGCTCGCTCGGCATCGAGGTAAGGGGAGACCTTTGTCCGCCTGGAGAAGTGATTGACTGTTCGGTTATGTTCCGTGTAGTCTGGTCGTTACCTTGAGACGGTTGGGTGGGTCGGTGCCGATTTGACGCCTCCCGAGGAGCCATTAAAGCTTGCGCGCATTCATCTCGAGGCCTCGCGACAGAAGTTCATCGTACGTTCCCCCGAGAAGGAAACCTCCTCTCATTTGATCACCTCGTCTGAATGCAAGATTCCTTCCTCATCATTAGGAGTTGACGGGTGCGAATGCCACTGTTTTTGATCGGGCTAGCGACAAGGTCATGCGGCCATTCCACGAGCTGGCCAGCAGGTTTGGTCTCAATAAATATATCGGATGTCTCGATAACGGTAAGGCTAAACCGGTCTCAGCCACTTCTGATGAAACGTTGCTGAGAGTACATCCATTAGACTACCCTTGGGATGACACGGAATATAGTGCAAACAACACCTTGCATGCGTTCAATCTATATCGCAATGTTGCATTCCCGTATGCGGTACCACCCAAGGATTTCGAGCCTTATGTTTTACTGCTCAACAACGGCTTCATCCGTGGACCCCTCTACAGTGGCGAGTTCAGGCAAAACGACAAGTGTTAGTGCACTTTATTTGCCGCTCCAAGCTTCTTCGGGTTGACAGAGTCCCGAATATCTGCAGTCACGAACCTTCCTTATGACAGCCAGGCATTTTGGAAGACGAGGATTCCAAAGATGCTTGCCCAGAAAGTGCTAGAGAAACTAATGCCGAAATCTGATCGGTCCCTGCATTCCGATGGAAGCGTCCTTTCTCAGGATAACCAGAGGCCGATGGTACAAGGCAGGTATATGCGGGGATTAATTGGCGATGGCGCCAAAGGCTCCGAACCAGAGCAGGTAAGCGACCCAGACTAATACGGCTAACCATAACTGACCTATGGTAAATTCAGAGCTGTAACAACACTCTGGGGGTCTCACCCCGTCTCCCGCAATTCCTCCCCCCTCATTACGGTATCACAGTTTCCGAAAAGGCCAATGGTTTGAAAGAGTGTGATTATGTGGACTTCGTTACTCTCGAGTTCCTGAAGGA
>WSTY01001131.1:0-12135 GCA_019633465.1 Tulasnella sp. 417
ATCCCTTACAATGCCATTCATTTCGAGTATGATCATGACGAGCTTATTACTGAGAGTATCTAGATCAGCATATTTTGGAGATCTACTTTACGTCTTAAAAACCAAATTTATCTCAGTTCCTCGTCGATTCGTATGGGTTGCCAGGGTTTCGAGCTGACGTCACATGCGACTCCTGGTTTGGGGTCTTGTGGACATCTCTATTTGGTCAACATCGCTTCCTTCTCCGAGAAGAACTTCGCATTTAGGAATGTGTCTTAGCGAGCTTCCCTAAAGCGAGTCTGGCATCTATCTATGAAGCCATACGTTACTCGACCAGGGCTTTACAGCCAAAATGAGATCACTGCTGTCAAGTCCAATGTGTGCTAGTGCCGCCGCTTCCAGAAGAACTGGTAGGCGGTATTATTGGAATCACTACGTGTCACTCGTCGATTTGCTATGGGAACTCAGGCAAGGGACACGTACTCAACCCAATGGTGATACTGTGGATGTACTCGATTACAAAACTTGTCACGTAGCCCCAAGCTCCGGGAACGCATTCACTGTTATCGCATGTCCGCGTGTGTCGGAGTTACCTTGGAGTGTGACTTGATACGTTGCGGATACTCCTTCGGCTAGACCGCCCATATCTTCCAACACATCCAGAAATCTATCGGTCATACAGCCTCGTGGGATATCTTATTCCGTGATCGGAACCGCGAATCCTGTGCAACGTTTCCATTACCACCATTTCTTCCACGCCCTTCATCAAAAAACTAGGCCCCTTACCACCTTAAGAGATACTGGGCCAAGGAAAGAACTTCAAGAGGCTGTGTTCTTGTATTACATACTGGTGAAACGAACGTGTATGAGGGGGATGACCCTGCGTGGGAGAACCGGGACCTCAACAAAGGCGAGAGCTCTGAGGTAGGGTCCTGATGCTGAATCGCCGCACTACCCGATTCTCGCTCTCGTTTCAGCGTTAATAGATCCTAAGCTCTGCTGACTTGAAGTTTTCTCTCAGGGTCAGACCGCTGTACAAGATACTTTCGATTCGGTGGTCTTGTCCTGTGTTCTGGCCCCTTGTTCATGGCGAAGACCTGTGCAATGGTAAATTACCCCAGCCACGGCCTCTCGGTTGGCAGTATCCGCTGGCTACGAGGGAATGATAGGTTCTTGATACAGGATCATCTTTGATGAGAAGCTACAAGCTGTCCATCCGGGGACCCCCTCGCAGTCCAAAACTTCTGGGCCGAGACAGTCCAGCGACGAGAAAGCTACGAGAAAAGATCATCCTATATAACTAAAACTTTAGTTCTCCGTTTGAAATCACTTTTCATGTAGGAAAGCGCGGTACCAATGCAAAGCCGTCTTATAGAAATCAGCTGACGCAAGCGCAAAATCGCACTGATGTCGCCAAGACAAGTGCTCTTACCGGAAATGTCGCGGTCATAGTATTTGGTACTAGCCCGAGGTAGATTCCTTCACAGCTCAAACTTCTTGCCCATTGCCCGGTCAGTTGCTATCCTATCGGTCCCGAAGCTGCGCTACCGCATCTTCTGGTCCCTCTTCGGCCCCCGGCAAAACGATGCGGAGAGCTAAAGTTCTCTCTCTGATTCCCCCAAATACTCAAATACACGACAACACAAACTCTTTGTGTCGCTACCCGGTTGGGTATTGTAAAATTTCTGCTGTTGATTTGCACCTTAGAGATAAGGTCGAGCGCAAATATCTCGGTCTTTTGGCTGGGGCACAGTTCTTCTTTGCCTCGTGGACCTGGGCTAGCCGCTGAGGGGCGTTTGAAATCCTCAACCGCAAAGCTGGCACTGCCCTCGATAGTAGCATGCCATCATTCGGTCCTATTCACCAGTAGTGGGACATTCCTCTTCACATGTTCAGGCGGAAGGTGTTCTTGTGATACCGTCGTAACCCGTCTAGACCCTGGAAGTAGCCGGACCCGGGGGAGAACCGCGAGCGAAAGAAGCAGTTTCTAGGTAAGCCGAAACAAGACGCAGCTTACACCCCTAAAAGTCTCTACTCCTAAGGAGTCAGTACTCCAATGAGAGCGTGACAACAGTGCAGACCTCGTTCCTCTCGGCATCCCCCGCACGCCTCATGCATTTACATTTGCTCCGTAAAGTACAGTCTGCACGAGCAAGAACTACTGCATTACTTTCTTTCGATTAAAATCTATTGAGATTTCGGGATCTGGTCATGTCTCTTTGACCTCTCATTGCTTTATAGCTGAAGAAGTAAACTCATGTGCCAGAATCACCTACTTTGGCCAACCCCCCCCCTCAAAGAGAAGAGACATTCAACTAACATATGATTATTTTTTTAGCGTTGGGAGACGATAAAGAATGGACCTAAACACGTGGGTGCTCGAGGGCGTGGAAACCAGCCTGCTTGCAACCCTCGGACTCGATATGGATCCGCGTCCTCCGCCTACCCAATTCCGGGCCGTTTTCACTATGAAACACCACCACGCACAAGTCAAAGCATTCTTATCACCAAGATAGCCAGGGTCGGGGAGGGTCATATTATATGTATGTCACTTGAAACGGGAAGGGTGAAGGTGGGAGTGGGTAGAGGCCTCACCATTTCCCCATCCATGAAGCCGAAACTGTACCTTTGCACTCCGAAAGGTTCTATCACTGGTAGCCTCCGGATATTGCTGGTTTTCTGTCTCCACCTTTGTAGCCTTATTTTGGTGCGGAACGATGGAGATACAGGCGAGGCACTCATACCATTTGAGAAGGCCACACCAACCAGTCTAATGGCGAAAATTGGGTCCGAAAATCTCAGAAGAGGGGCGGCACCTTTACCCCAGGAAAAACACATGAAGATCACGAGAATCCTCACTTAAACCAGAATACGCGGATGCTTGAAAACGAGAGGAAGGGAGGGAGGTCTGCGCCGGCCATTACGTTATGTCCATCTATTTTCTGGCTGTTCACTCCACCTCGTCGTTTGCATGCGAATCGGAGGGGTCCTTCACAAGTGCGAGAAACGCAGAAGAACTAAGGGTGCTTGGCAATTGATGGCTGTTTCATCTCTGTTGTACAGGGTTCACCAGAGTCCGCTCGCAGCAGCCTCGGAAGTGCCACGTGTCGAGCTCGTTTTCCCGAAAGGCATGCCCGACCAGTGCCACAATTGCGCCAGGAATCGGAGAAGACCTCTATGACAACGTTCCATAAAAACAGCTTGTTCGTGCAACCCCGCCAAGTCGGGCAGGGAATTGAAGATAGCTGGCCTTATCGCGATCCGAGTGCCGGGCCTCGGGAGCTTTGCAGTGGCACAAAGACCCACGCAGTGTCTCGGAACGGGAAGGGAGGTTAATCAGACACCGAGCAGTTCACTTTTCTATGTGAAACCAAGGTTTTGCCAATCTCCTCTCAAGAGGGGACAAAGGGGGGGGGCAGCCGATCACTGACAAATGCGACGCTGCGCTTGACCCTGAGACCAATGATAAGGCGCCGCGCCGCCCAATCCTTAGGTTCTATTTTTTTTTGGGGGGGGGGAACACGGGTTTCCAAGTGCCTCCAATCTCCTCGTGGCCGTTTCGTTCGTTGGTATGACACTCCGAGAAAGGTAAGTCAGTTCCACGCGAGTCACTGAACAAACGACCGCGGGACTTCCGATGAAGCACGCCCGACACTCTCTGAGATTGAATGCCGGGCAGAGATCTGGCCACATGGTCTCCATAACTCAGGAAATCCTTACATCCCCACCCGTCTGGACTGAAACGAAGGACAAGTTGTTGGGGAGAAGGAGGCAACGTATGCCACCCAAGAATTCCTGCAGGTCCAGGGCCGTGTATAAAAGGGCGTCGAATGGGCCAGTTCTTGACCATCTAAATCAGATTTCTTCCGTCCTGCGACATCTCCATCGTACCAGCAGGGGAATTCGACATTCCTCATCGTTATTAGTATCATTACGCTCTTTTACTACATTCATTGGCCCGGCGCATATCCTTTGTCATTAATTCGTATGCGATACTTCCGTTGCAACTTCTATTGCAGCATTGCTCACCTGTCGTCGCCCACAGAGCCATCATGTCCTCAACGAAGCCCACCAAGACCCACCATGCTTCTCCTGTCCACTTGGTTCCTCAACCTACCACTCCAGCGGCACGTTCCGGGATTTTTTGTTACCTCAGCTCGCTGGCATCCGTTGGACCAAGAGGTTGGATGGTTGACAACGGACAGTACGACCTCACACAACAGCGACGCAATCAATTCGACTCGGTATCACATGTACCCTTGCCAAAGAAACAGAACTAGTACTCCCAAAAAGGAATTGAGACGCAGTCGACGCTTCATCATGTAATAAAGTCAATTGTCGTGACACGAACATCACCATGTCATCCTCGTACATGTTACCCCTTGGAGGATCCCCCACATTCCTATTTCTCTCCAACATTCCTCCCGTTCTTCTTTTATTCTTTATTGTTTCCTCGGACTCGTCTCGGGCCGGTGGCTTTTCGACTTCAATTTACTAGTGGGCTTCAGCACTGGTAGCAGCCCATCTCATACTTCGCGCATTATCCGCACCCTTTATTTTTCCTAGATCTTGAGAGTACAGGGCAAGGTTCGCAGCGAAAGTATTTTCCTAGAGCCGTGGCTCGATTGTGGCACATCTTCCTACGGCATCGTCTCCTTTTCCCCGGGCCCCGTGTTTTCTTTTCTTTCCTTTCTTTTCTTGACAGTATCGTGGTCGAACTACGAGCTTTTGTGACGAAAAGACTTGAGCCTGTCCTTGTGAACGTTTACCGAACTACGAGCTTTTGTGACGAATCTACTTGACCCTGTGCTTGTGGACATTTTACCCTCGGAGGAAGGCAGTGGGCACCTCCCTGTCTCCTACATTTTGGCTTCGACTCTCACAGATGACACCCACTCACGAATTTTTCACACAGCTAGTCGGTTCTTTCCCGTCGCTATAAGATATTTTCGACCTCAACTGTCATTTTTCACTGAAATGATGTCGAACCGCCACACCCCTGTCGCTAGAGTACCTCGTCTTCGCGATACTGACACCCGGAAAGAGGCTGTTCGAGTCACGTTGTTGCAGGGACGGGTTTCTTAAGGGTGGGAAACCAACAAGACCAAGACCTGTAGTTGGTACGGAAGTTCGAGGAGCTATGAAGGTAGCCCCTTCCGACACGTCGGAGGCCACATCAGGGACAGCTCTAGAGTTGCAGATCTGGCCGCACTATTTGGAACGGGGGAAAAGAAAGGAGCCATACACTGTGGCGTCTCTCCATTCTTCTTTTCAGATATAGGAGACCTCCGACTCGTGAAGAATAGTAAATGAGACGGTGTGTGATGATGGCGTTTCTAAAAACGTGTTGCGGCTGGAGGCTTCTGAAGCCGCAATCTCCTTAAAATCACCTCTAGGTGTGATGATTTTTGTTTTCAAAGACCAACCTCATTCGTTGGGCTATTGATATGCAGCTTTCAGATTTTGCCTTTTGTCCCGTCCATCTCGGCCTCTTTCCCTACCATACGGGCTTCAGATTCCGGTCATTATTCGGTTATCGGGGGGATGTACCGGGTGATTGTAACGAAGGCGATGTCTTTCGATCGGCAGCTCCAGATCCAGAGGGAGGCTATGTCGTCGGTGACTATCTCGCGATCACGGCCTTTTCAATACATATTAAACCTAACCACGAGAAGTCACGTTATTCGGGATCTTCGACGACTCAATCTAAGAAGACGGCATCCGGGTCGTCAGTCGGATTTCAGTTCTGTCTTCCTAACGACCATCGATGTAAATAATCTGTTTCAGGCGAAAATCTTCGGAAAGGATTGCGGAAACCATTGAAAGACGCCCGACTTTTCTCTCGGCCTAGACAATGTACTCCACCCCAGTGCGGCGGAACTTTCCGCAGCCCGAACCCGTCAATTACGCAAACAAGCCAACTCCGACCCGAAACGGTTTTAGTCGATTGCATCGCATTTCATATTTCCCTTGAGCCAACGTAAGCGTAACATTTATCGCCGTCTCCTTCGCTCCCTTCGCCGCCAGTGCAAGAAAACTGACGAAAGGTTTCCTTCAGGGACGAAATTTGTATTCCAAAGCTGGGCTGACGGGGAACTGCCGCTCGCCTGAAACGTGTTGCCAGTTTTCGATGGACAACGTTCCCACCGGAGTTCCTGAACGATCGGCCAATCTCATCTCGAGTTGACCAAAACAACATTTGCACAGCTATTTCATAATTTTCCTTGTTCGAGATTCGGTTCGCCGAGATTATAGGCCGCGCAGATGCAACCTATCTTTTTGCACCAGTCGACGGATAGGATTTCGAACACCCCCACCCAGGGAAGACCGAACAGCGGTCTTTTCACGCATCCCTCGGCCTTTCGCAGACAGCCCAATTGCCCCGTTCTGTAAAAGGACCTGCTTGACTTAAGGAAGTGCCCAACTCTAAGAGTAGGGTCCCAGACTCGAGAGTGAAGTGTAGAGCTCCATAACGTGACTGATCGCCGGGACCAGGACCGATCCTTCTCTTGAGATATACTTTCTAGGAATTCATCTCATCTCTATCCCCTTTTGGATACCCCGTCCTAGTGTGAGGGTGCTCGGCGACTTCGATCTGTATGGTTCGGTAGATCATCTCACCCGTCATGCTGGTCCAGCCGCTCGAGAAAAGCAACAATTCCTGAGTTCCATCCATACCTGTTTGAATTAACTTTTCAAACCTTTGTGATATTACCCTGGTTGTTTGGTCCCTTTCAAATAATCTAATTTGTAGGCATGCACTTCGGGAGGCCATTCCGCTCTAATCGTTGTCTCTTTGGGCGCGTGTGCTATCAATACCTTCAGCCACGCGTTTGATCTCGCAAGTGGAGTATAAATATAATTTTGTGCCGCCATCCCCCAAAAGACGCCTCCCTAGGTATCCAATCGACCGATTCCATTTCCCTCCACTGGCAGCTCGCGCAGATCCCCGTCCCCAGTTTTTTTTTCTACCCACAGGACTCCTCGTAGCCTCTTCAACTGCCCCAGAGGTGCTTTTAACTGCATCGTCTTGCCAACATCAGCATATTGTGGGTGAGCTGCTTGCAAGCAAGTCCCGCGCCGTCTACAACTGAAATCACTTCGTCTGTTGCTGATAGCTGATCATGTCGACCAGGAAGACTCCCACCAATCCCATTATCCACTCTCATTGCCCGATCCATGTTACTCCATCCTCTCAAGCGTCAGCCACTTGGCCCAGTGCAAAGTCATCGGTCCAGCCCGACGGCGGCATTGCCGCAGACATCGTAACCTCAAGCCAAAACGGCGCTCGCTCGGCAAACAGTAAACGGGAGACCGTCTCCAAAGTGCCTTCTTCCAAGTGATATAAGGTGGCAACCTCGGAGAGACTTGGAACTGTTGGAACGATCGGAGACTCACGCCGAACTGGACCACCAACAGTAGATTAGTCGTTGTTAGAGCAACGTTCCTAAGAGTCCAAGTCGCGCTATGGAGGCGTTTTTCTTGCTGCTATATCATTTGACTGTTTTACTGTGGACCTGACGAGTGGTTTGAAAATAACACATGTGTAGTGTGTGGTGCAGCACTACGCCTTCCACTACCTCATGCCGCGAAATCAATTAAATCTTGAACGACATTAGCGTCAGCACAATCTGTACTTAGCATGCTTTGGAGCGGCCAGGGTAATTCAAGATTGGTCAATGGTCCAACAACGAAGCGGGGCAGTCTTGGGTGTTCATCCGGCAACCACAACGCTAACTCGACGTTGTCATCGTGCTCCACTCCCCCCAGCGCCAATTTACGACGATGTGGACTTTTTATCTTTGGAGGCTCGGTGGAGATGCGGTTTCCTTTGGCCAGGTGACTTAGGAGAACTGCCAGGGGCCGTAGAGCTGTTCATCCTATTCCTCGAACCTCCTCGCCTACCAGATGAACCGCCGGGGTAAATGCGGTATGCGAAGCTCAGCAAAACCGGGGCGCCTCGAGATTTGACAGTAAATTCAATGCCCCTGGTTACAAGAGATCCGAACCAAGTTTTCTTACCCGCGGACTAGCTCTGTAGTTATTGAGCATATGTGAGGAGAGTAGGCTAAGCGTTAGGCTGCCACGGGCTGCGGAGATAGCGCATGTTTGCGCCCTCCTTCACGTAGCTGTGGATATTAAAGTATTCTCAGCACGTAGTAAAAGCGTTGCATTGCTCTTATGGCGGGAGTGGGGCGTCGAACGAATTTGAGAAATTTGTACTCGGCCTGTCAGGGGCCTGTCGTGGCACTGGATTGGCCCCTCAGCATTGGGGCCGTATCATGAAATAACTCTAGTACTTCTACAATTATCGCTCTGTTTTTACTGTGTAATTTCTGTCGGCTCTTAGCACCCGCTGTCCCGCACGGAAACTATACCAAGGGAAACATTGGATTGAATCGCGTAGCGGGGCGAGAAGACAAACAGAATATAACGTAAAACCCTCTTCTAATTGCGCTCCTAACGCAACCACGTCCCATGCTTTCAATGAAAGTGTCCGACTGAGTTGGGGTGTGGGATTAGTTACTCCACGTGGTCGGGGACCTTGTTGGCCGTAATCGACGCGTGGAGAATGGGCTTTCGCCTTCTCTAGTGCCCGAGACATTCCGCACTTTCCCTTTGGAGATGGATTTAAGGCTCCGACCTCCACAACGCTGCACCCCGTCACGCAGTACCAATGTGGTTTGGAGATAGCAGTCTTTTCCGCCATTTGCCTATTCCAAACCCCGATGGGCGGAAGTTTCCTTATAAAGCCCTGATCCGTGTAAGAGCGCCGTCAGAACTCGTAGCAGCTCCTTGGGGCCGGCATCTTGGCTTAGGGACCCCACTGGTCCCTGAAGCGAGACTAGTACTGTTCCTAGCTCGGGGGCCTTTAGGGCTCAGCCTATCAGCGCCGATCACGTGTTTTCCCGATAATTTTCGCCCGATCCTTTTCGGACAGTTCGTCACTGACATCAAGACCTTCCGATGCGCACATACTCTAGTAGAGAAAGATTTCTTCAGTTGCGCGTGTTGACTTTGGTCATCGAAACAGTGGATGTTAAGCCTCTCGCCCAACTGTGACAGTCTGATTCCACTGATTGTATTATCGCCTAGGCTACCTGTTCTCTGTTGTTGTTCTTTCACCCTTCTTAAAGCGAGTCAACTTTACAATACTTGTAAACGCCGCCAGACCTACCCTAACCGTGTGTTTGCGGTGCGTAGATCGGCGACAAAAGTTTGGGAAGATTGTCCATTTCGAGACGCCGTCGCATCGAGAAGCTGTGGCTTTACATTTACGTTGGCTCAACGGCGGAGTTGCTTTCTTGATGGTTCCTGTTCGATTCGCCGTCGGAGAGGGTTCCGTCAAGATCCTGAGGGAATGAAAGGGCTGCGTTGGTAGGCTCAATCAGTTGATCCAGGCGATCCGGCCGCCAGCCGTACATCGCGGATGAACCCTAGAGGTCCGTACCAAAATCTTATTCGCCGAGGCTGGGTAGGTCAACACCTCTCCCTTCTGTGGGTATTTCCGCGTGATGGAACTTCAAAGATACGCAAGTGGCCGCGAGCCTCTTCTCCACCACTCCTAAGGGTTCCTCTAATTTCCGGCCTATGGAGGCGTGGAACATGCCCGCTGCCTGCAAAATCATCAGCCATTGCTCTAAACCAGGAGGGGAAAGCGCGGTCGAGTATTGCTCTCGAGTATGCGTGTTGCGAGGCGCAGCGGGCAGCGGGCAGCACTCGACTGAGGGTTACCTTCGCCGCCGACATCTCGGCACCATCCGTTTATCAGGTTGGCACGCTCAAGGAGACCGTCGATGCAGCACGTTTCTCCTACTACAGGTCGAAATTCATAACGCATGTAAACCTTCGCTCCCGAATACCGGGGAATAGTTTAGCATCGAGCGGAGGAGGACTATGATAATGCACCCTTGCTTAGTCATACGCTCTGGCTCGATCCCGACTTTCCTACAGAGATGGCACGGAGTACTACTCTTTATCCTCACACCTTTCTACTAGGCAAGTACGGTTTAACTGGATGTCCTGGAGTGGATCCTTTCACTTAGGGTTCTGACGTGTTCTTCAAGGTGATAGGGATTGGAATTTCTTCATGCGCAAAAAATTCGTCGTCTTTTTGCTAGTGAGTTGATAGAACAATATCTCATTCTTCTCTGCAATTGTTGGGCCACAGGCGGTGATGCTCTGCTGCGGGAACCGTAACCGAGTCCTACTCGCCGGAGGACCTTGCCTAGCCACGGTTTCGGAGCGTCAGGATTGTTACGAGCACAGAAATCTTACCACATAAACTAACTGTATTAAGTGAGTGCTATGAAATCTCGACATCAGCGCTTATGAAACGGATGTGCTTTACGAGCCCAAGAGCATCGCTAAGTGTGTGTCGCCTTCCTTGGCTGTTGCGATCCTTTGCACTGGTAGGAAGATCTCCCTTTCGTCAAAGTTGAGCATGGGTATGCCGAGGTGCTCTCCATAATCCTGTCTTTTTCCATTTTCAAGCGCTGCAAGCCACTGAGGTGTTTCACGACGAATCCACTGTTTGGCCGGGGTTGGTAACGCTCAGCCCGAGTTCCAGTATTATTCCGAGAGAGAGTCGGTTCCGAACATAGGCGATGTCTGAGCGCCTACAGGACGTGTTTCCCCAGATCCGCTTGGGACGACCGTGGAACCTCCCTACACAGTTTGATACGTTCCGTCTGCACAAACATAGGATTCTGGGTTTTCTTGGGCACTTGGAAAACCCCTGGATACTTAGGAGGAGCATTTGTTGTATGAGTCCCTGCTCCACCCATGGGACATCAACAAGTATATTCGACCGCGGTCTCGGGGCGCCTTGATAGAACCGATAGTTGGTGCAGTTCCTACCGAATACAATTGAGGATGCAGGATAGCCGACAAAGAAAAGACAAGAACAATGTGACGGCGGGCCTTTCTCTTGGCTGTGTGACCTTCAAGCCACAATCCAATTGGTACAAGGGAACGCTCCACCAGCCGGTAAACTCGAAGCACAGCCTAAGGTATTCCTCCAGAAAAAAGTAAGTTTGAAGCAACAATTGGTCACCCAAGGGGATCCGCAGTCGAAGTATAGTGAGACATGTGGTTTTGACGATTGCGCCAGAGTCGAGCACGCCAAGTCAGTCTCGAAATCCACACCCACTGCCATCTTCAAAACATTCCCACTTTCCGCATCATCTAAAATCTGTGTCAGTTATTTGAGTTCGCTTACGTACAAGCTCTGCAGAATCCAAAGGACCTCCCCACGAACGTGGAACAAGGCCTTCGACGAACGGGCCCGACGTGCGGATGAAAACGTTAAAGCTGTCCTTACTCGACGCCTAGCCTCCTTAGATCGCCTATCGCCCACCTCCACAGCGGGAAAGCGGTCTCCTTTCCGCCCAGTAGTACTCCCGTTCCCACCTTATTATACCGTCCCTCCCGTTACGAAGGTAGGTCTTTAGTGCACGCCGAACCACTCAAGTGCCATGCAGTGAGTCAAAGAGTATAAATACTTGAGAGGATGCAGAATCAAAGATGGTGCACCAATCGTTTTCCCAAACACCCTTATCAACCTTCGAAACGTCGTTTGTTTCACTCTTTGAAGTTTTCCCAAGACTCTCGCGTGCCTTATTTACATACCCACATTAGGTTTTTCCTAAAGCCCGGTTGCTTTGTCTTGTGTTTGCGCTTGATAATTGGTGAGATTGCGTCTACGGTCTTCCTCCCCTCCAGCATCTTGTTCATCGCTGCTCATTTGGGTATCAGTGATAGCACCAACATTCCACCATGCCGTCCAAGGATCCACCTTTCGCTCATCATTTCATACCCAATGCCCATTGCAGCAAGTTCCGACAAGGGGAAGCCCAGCCGCCCAGGGGAGCGTTCAGACAGCGGCCACGATTTCACTCGCCTCCTTCGAAAGCATCAATGGCCTTCCCGCAGCGAAACGGAGCGCAGACACCGTAGTAAAGGTGCCCTCTGGGATATCGTGGACATCGGACATAACGGATTTTGGGATCCTGTGACCCTCGTTCAAGGCTTTGTTTGAGTGCAGGCATTCACATCACTAGACTTGGCCTTCTTTCTCTCATTACCTCCTCTAGAACCCTTGTAGCCTCTTCGTACTTTACTTCCTATCCGTTAGAAACGAATGAGTATGCAGTC
>WSTY01001132.1:0-12133 GCA_019633465.1 Tulasnella sp. 417
AGGCGGAAGCTGGGGTTATCGTTGAGATATTCGAGGAGCTTCCAAGTCCATTGGGGGTGTTTTGCCCATGAGATGTCCTTCGCCTTTGGCTTGCGTGTTGAGGTGTTCGCGAGTGTGTTCAGAGCTTCAGGCTCAGTTGCTGCAGTTGAGCATTTGGAGCTGTGGGTTCGCCCTGCTCGGGCAGCTTGCGAGCCAGCTTGGGGCATACCGAATGGGGGAAGGGGTTGGGAGCCGGATGGAGAAAACGTTATGCAAAAAAAGGGACACGAAGAACGAGCAGGCTCAAATAGAATAGTAGAAAATCAGGGAATGGATTTGTCATGCGGGTGGAAGTCCGAGTTTCGTCCGGTTTTTGTGGCGTTTCTGTTTTGCAAAAACGCATTTTGGGGTTTGGGTCCCGAAACGCGTTTTTGCAAAAATGCCGTTTTCGCCACCGTTTTCCCCGCATTTTCGCATCATTTTTCTCATCTTGAACCGCCCTATTGTGTCCTGCACCACAGTAGCAACCCCAACATGGCCATCACACAACATAGGCAGACCACAACAAATGCATAGCATAACCACAGCACAAGCAAGCCACAACATTGACACAGCAAAAGTGAACACCATCCAAGAGAGGAATATAGCTACCAAAGAAGAATATAGATTAATAAAATCAGTGCACAAACTTACAATGCAGGTCCTGACTGGTGATGATTGATGGGTTATTCTGCATACCCATATGTGCACTTAACACCTTATGATTGTCACATATATGTATATATGTCAGTTACTGGTAGCTGGAAAGGGCAGATCCTACACTATCATGGTACTGGTACCTGAAGGCAAATCAGTCCACCACTCAAAGAAGGCTGTTTGGAACCCTGGAGTTACTCTCCCAGCCAGAATCTTGTAGCCAGTGTGTCACAGGACCATGGGAATCACTGTTGGCGACTTTACACTGCCCCCTCCCCCTCTTTCAAACAATGGTGTAGCTAGAAGTAGATAATGGTTCTTTTTCTTTTTTTCTTTTTTTTTCTTTCTTTCTTCTTTCTCTTGTCTGAATGTGCAACCAATAGTAAAGTATTTCTTAGAATTTAAATAATGTGATAACCACAAGAATTACCTTATTTAGGAAACTAGTGTGACAACACTGGAGGATTCGCAACGATTTAGGAAACTAGCGTGACAACACTGGAGAATTTGCAATGATTTGCTGAAGTTCTACTTAGTGCTTAACAATTAGGAAGTTGAGTGTGCAGTCCCATGATCACAATCAGCCTGTTTGCCATGTCTTGCACTCAACAAACAGAAGTGCAATGTTTTTCAAGGAACTTATTCGAATATTGTGGATAACTCTAGAATAGTACTAGATGAATCTAATTAGCATATAAATACAACCATCTGCAACAATAGTTAGTTGCTCACCCCCTTTTTACCCCTTTACTGCCATAATGCCCTCACACACACCTAATCTTGTAGGTCTAACATGATACAGAGACTCACATTTAGCTTTATCACATTAAACAAGCAACCTATATGTGATTTTCCTAATTTGGTAATCACACTGTGTCTCTCCCTGAGACATGCAACACATCCCTCTTCCTTTTAATTTCTTTACATAGACAAACGGAAATTGTATTACTAGATAATAGTATCTACTAATCAAATCACTCTACATGAGTGATCATGCCAATTGTGTCTAACCACCAGGGACCACCCTTTTGAGCTCAATGCCACCAGGCGTTCCCATGACCCATCCTTGCTGCACCTGACAGCTTGACTCTAATATTCCCACTTAACTCTCATCTTTCCTTTGGTTTCATTACTAAATCTGGTACAAATAATATTCATTCTCCTACTACTAATTACTTTACATTACCTAGGTACTTCTCGTTATAAAGCCTGTGCAGCAAGTAGAGAAATCTCATTGTCAGTTTTACCCTTTGCATATGTGAGTACTAATCCTAACACAGTGACAGATGATGCAGGATTCGCAATAAACATGCTGATCCTGATCACAAATACACCTGGGCAGCTGTCATTACTGGAGGAGACTATTGGGGAAGGGGGGGGGTGAGTTCTGCCTGCCTCATTTGCAGAAGCACCTCCACCTCCTCTCCTGGGTCTATCATCATTGTGAAGGCATCGACACTGATGAGGAGTGACAATTGAGACTGGGGATTAGGTGTTGCTTTGGGATTGTGAATCATCAGTTGATATGTACTGATTTAGACTGTGCAGTCTTAGCAGCACTATTTTCATTCACAAGATAGTCAGCTGACACAGGTTTTGTAAAGAGGTTGAGTATTGAGTAACAAGGTGGGAACAGAGTGGGGAATGGAGAAAAAGAGACTTGTTCAAATCTAATTTGCAAGGTGTAGCTTATCAGGGGTATTGACCAGTTACAATCTTCTAAGGGAAAGAAAGATGGCCCATTCAAATTAGGAGTTTGGGATGAAAATCAAAGTGAAGGTATCTATCCTCACCTGCTATTTAGCTTTGTCCTTCACTGTGTACCCCAGCTCCCGGGTTTTACTCAAGGTCCCACCCCTGGAAGCCAAATTTCACCAGGTATGACCCTGGAATTGGGTAGGTGGACTCACATTTTCAGTCTGGAACCATGAAAGTTGCCTATTATCTTCTTAAGCTTCTATTTGGGCTTTCTCATGATATGCTGCTCTGGATGGGGTAACAGCCAATGCCCAGTACCATCAATGCGCGCGATTCGTGTGGCCCAAAGTCCTTCCGAACTCTACCATTCCCACCCTCTTGCCATTTCATCCCCACCCAACATCCGAGTCCCGCCGTGGCTGTAACCCACCCACCTACCCATCCACCCTACTCCTCAAGCCTGCACTACCTTCCTGTTGTCATCTCAATAATCTAGGCAGCAAGATATTACTTCCAAGGTAGGTACAATAAGTCTCTACAGACTAATGGCTTTCATTGATCAAATTCTCCGGTTTAAGTGTCCGAGCTGGAATTCTTGAGGTATGCTTATTTTCTTGAGCCAAACCCATAATTGCCCTTCGCTAACTATACATTATTTGATTGCCAGTGTACGCCTACGAGAGAATCACCTGCTTGTGGTGGTTGGTGCAGCTGTGGGCCCAGGCTCCCCGGCCCCCTAGTGGCCCGGAACTATTTGCCCATCCTGTTCAATTTCTAGCTATATTTTATTATTTTTATTCCATGTATACTACCATGAGCTATTAATATGAAGTAATATACAATATTTTATATGATCATTGCATTCCCTGGGTGGGGGCTCAGCTTTGAGCACCCTGTAAAAATTGACCCCGGACCGGAAGTTTGTACAGGGTACAAAAATCTGGGGACATCCTTGTGCAGAACGCAGGGTTTCCCATATGCAAAATTCGGGGTTTTCTGGAACCCAGCCTGGGGTGGGGGGTACACAGTGCTTGTTTTTGGGCTTCATATTTGAGCTTGGTGCCTCAGCTGTGTCTTCAGGTTGTTTGTCTGAATTATAGAGGAGAATGAGGTTGTCTTCAAGGGAGAGGCCTGGTTGGGCTCAGCTGGTTTACCATGCCATGTGCTCCGTGTGCAAATCATATAGATAATTCAAGAGTAGATTCAAGTGTCTTAATTAGATTGATAAAGACATACATTGGTAGTTTGTCTTGGCCTTGCAAGGCTGGTATTGTCAGGAATATCAACGCAAGTTTCATGTGGTGCATAGGAGATGAGGGGTAATAGTGGAAGCAGGCAAAGGGAGGTAGAGTGAAAAAGGACCCAAGGGCCCTCTCAGTTGGAATTTTCTCAAATGGACAACACTAGCAAACAGGAACCCTATGCCAAGCTCTGCCCTTGGGAGCTGGGTATCTAAAGTGACACTTTGCATCTTGCCAAATAGTACAGATCCCAAACAGTGTAAAGAGATAAGGGTTCAAGTTGTCATTGCATGGTGGAGGTGGTTGTTAATCAGTCAGGAATAAAATGCTTGCTGCCAAGAGTGTAAGCTTTTCAAGAACTTTATCAGAACATTCAACCTAGAAGTATTAATAGTCTATGGAGGCTTATATTGGTGTCCAACTCAACCAGCCTAAGCAAACCATGTAAGTTATTTTACTCCTCCTCCTATATCTACTTTGTGCCTGGTTGCTTTCTACTCTTTGTAGTGGAGTATAGTCAGACATTAGAGCTGGATGACAGAAAGTTAGTGAGCATCAACTGCAGGCTCCAGCGAAGGCATTTGAAAGACAGCATCATCAGAAGGGGTCACCACAAAGCTTAGATGGTGTCACGACTTGGGTCAAGGGAAGCAAGGCGCTCTTTCATGGGCAATGATAAACAGAGGAAGATCACTAGGCAAGGTCCTCACACTAGCACGATGGTCGAGGGAGAGGGAGTTACTTGGATTGTAGATGAGAGGCGGAATGAGGAACAAGCCTCCTCATTCCACTTGGTTTATATATGCAACGAAAGACTATTCTAGAATGTCCATGAATAAGTGAATGACGAATGCAAGGAGCGTTTTACATGAGGCCATCAGTCAGCAGATGTGTAACGACAGGTGGTAAATGTGAGGTGCTGACGCGTCGAGAAAATGGTCAAGCCTTGAGGGCAAAACGAGGGTGGCGTGGGAGAGTCAAACGGAATTAGGTGATGCAACGGAGGAGATGGTTTGAGAATAACAGTACTATCAAGAGCAATTAATTGAACATGTCTTATTTCTTCTTTGATGGTGTCTGAGTAAATGAGAACATCCTTGAGAGATCCATCTGTAAACCTTTCTATATATAGCACAAATATATGGTTATCAACATCTGATAGCTTCTATATGGGCTTCAAGAGAGTTTTGAATGGCAAGAGGAATGGCAAGAGGAAAAGCAAGAAAAGGAAAAGGGAAAATAGGAAAGGGATAGATAGAGTAAAGTGAGGCTATTGGGGTTTCAAAGACTATGATGTAACAAGGTGGACAGGGAATTGGCAAGAACAAGGAACTGTTGCACAGGGTTGTGCGTCTCCTCTCTACCTCTATCATGTTTGCAGTATTTGGTTTGGTATATAGAATTATTCTCATGTTTGTGGTGTACTTGTAGATGTTTGTCTCTTGTTTGTTCTCCTACGCTTTGCCAATATCCTTGTGTCCCTACCCTCATGCCGTGCACTCTGAAGGGATAGTCTGATCAGATTCAGAGTTGGAAGAAAGTTAAGAAGAAAACAGGCCACAAAAGGAAAAGGGCCCATACCATAGTAGATGTTTCAACTTGATGTTTGGTGCTGTCTTCTTTGGAAGCTTTGGAGTTTCTTGCCTCCCTCTGCTGAATCTCCTTGATCCAGTCATCTCTGAACCTGTTAAGTACATGCATCTCTTTGTCTGTGTCATAAGACAGTGGTGGAGCAGGTCCAGTATCAGGATATGAGCCTGGAGGAGGGGCAAAACTGGAGCTGGACAGGGTGTAACGCATTAGCAATTTTCTGGGGGCAACAAAACAATCAGCCAGGGAGATGGCATTTCTTTCAGGTCTTGTTGGCTCTGTGGAGCTGGTGGTAGAAGGCCCAGCAGCCATGGCTGCACATGGCTTGAGGTCTTCCCTGTAAGCAAAATTGCCCAGGGGGGGCACTTGAGGATCTTGATAAGCTGGATGATAAGCTGGTACATTTGGTGATGTTGTTGGGTGTGTTTGTCAATGATATCCCACCATATGTTAGGTGTTGGAAGGGACAGGGGAGTGATGCCACAATGACTTACAGGTGGAAGCAGACATCAAGGGGGACAGCCACATTATCATGAGGCAACAGTTCCACTCCCAACATGAGACCAACTGATTGTTGGGGTCACATGTCTCAACATATACAAGTGATTGTTGAGGTCACATGTCTCAACATGTACAAGCCAGTAGAGCATTGCATTGGGTGTCTCACTGAAGGAGTACCCAGCAGGATTAGGCCACATGGCCATCATGTAGCCAGTGTAGGTTTAATGCAATGAGTCCATTGGTGCACCAGCCGCTATGTGGCGACCAGTTGAGCACATGGCACAGAGAAAGGAGAGCTGGAAACACATGCTTGGCTGAGCTCCTTACCCATAGGCCTATTGATGAAACTGGTATGGCCAATGATGAAGAGGTGAATCCTGGCTCTCACTACAGTACTAGCTCCAAAGAACTAAACAACTTTGGAATCATTAGGACAATGATCCTGAGCTCTCTACTGATAGGTCTATGGATGGAACACATTCAGTTGGTGATGAAGAAGAGGTGAATTCCTGGCTCTCACCATGAAAATAACTCCAGACCACTAATTGGCCTTGAGAGTAAGCTCTTGGTCATGAGAAAGGTTGATGCCAGTGGGGACACCTTATACCTTGTACGCTCTTTGGCTGACACCTGGGAGAAAGCCAAGCTAAAGCAGGTGCTTCCTATTGCTACAATGAACTGTTAATTTTCCCAACAGAAATTGTTGTGAAGCTATTTTGGAGTTCACAGTGGAAAGTTCTGGAAGGCCATCAGCACTACACTGTCCATACCACCCAAGCTCAAGACAGAGCTTGCCGGTGAGAAAATCCAAGATGAGTTTGTCAAGTACTAGAGTACTATGATGAGTCATATCCAGGCTCCAAACGGGTAAACTCAAATCTCCAGCACCACCCCACCCCACTAGGGTATAAGGATCATGCCCTAACCTCTGCTGTCAAGGAATTGACTCCAGCAGTGACCTGGATCTTCAAGAAGCAATCAATGGAGTGGAGACGTGCATGGTGAAAGATGCTGCCCCAAACTCTCAGCCTCCCAACATTAAGTTGTTAATGTCATCCATTGAGAGCCTTCAAAGGCTGACTGACTCAAAACTAGCCCTATCAACTCTGAATTCAAAAGAAAATATGACACCCAAGTATCTTGGCATCATAGAACGGATGTGTTGAACACTTACCTGAGCTACTGGAGGCAATGAAGATCAACTAGACATTAGAATATATGCTTGTCAAAAAGTATTGTTGCACCTACACCAGGGCATATATGGCAGCAACTCAAGTCATTCCACAACTGGTCAAAACTCCCACCCAGGCTGTCTTCACTACAAGCTTCCATTTCACTCGCTTAATACATTTCTTCTGTCTACCCCCACAATGCTTTTGATGATGAAGTTAGAAATCTCCCTCCTGAGCTACAAACCCAAGTGAACAGCATCTGTGGCATTTTTTCCAAGCTAATGACATATATCCTCCAACATGTGTGCTACAGCTGGAAGGCAATGCAGGAAAAGGAAATCAAGGGAAAGAAGCAAGCTAGAAAGACAGCAATTGTGTCACTTAATGTTTGAACTGCTTGTCCAATCAGCACTATTCTGCTCTTCAGCCTGGTCAGCATTATGCTCAGGCTTCTCATTCCCCATCTGGATGCAGCAGCAAACATTGTTGGTCAGGCCAAGCTTTCAAACCAAAGTCTACCTCAATGGAGAGACCAAGGAGTTGGGGCAATTTGGCATATAAGCAAGGGCAACTGTTGCACCTTGGGGGACTCCTGTTTCTCATATCAATCATGGCTTGGAGAGGGTGTGTGCAGTCAATAGTGAATAGTTTGGGTGTTGCAATAATTACTTAGGTAGCAATAATTACTTAGGTAGCAGTTTGAATTAGTAGATATATCTATCCCATAATACAATGTGTGGATTTCTAAATAAGGGAATTGACAGGAAGAAGGGGGTGTTGCATGTCTTGAGGAGAGAGAGGTGCAGTGGCACAAGTACAAAATTAGGACATCATGTGGAGTTAGCTTGTCTAACATGAAAACCTGAGCATTTCATTTGCTTACCATGCTGAATGGGCAGGATTGAGTGAGTGGGCAGGATTAAGTGAGTGCAAGGGTGTTGTGGCCATAGTAGGGGTAAAAGGGGATGAGTGACACTATAGTTGCAACAGTGAGTATTTATACACTAGATAGGAAGATTCGTATAAGTTCTAGAATTATCTATACTATTTGCGCATGTTGCTTTGTGAACAATGCACTTTCACTTGTTATTTCTAAGCATGATTCATTGAGCACTACATGGAAAATAACCCATGCTTCTGATTTGAGTTGGGTTTAGTCCTCTGGCAAGCAGCTGTGAGGCCACCCAAGATGTATGTGTGTTGCAGCCAAAAGGTAAATTGTCACAGTTCGATGGCAGTAGAGACTGAGCAGTGCACATCTGACAAGAAAGTATATGTTCTGTGGAGCAGGCTGGAAGTAGTCAACATCATCTCCAATGGCCAGAACACACCTGTTCAGCTGGGGGCACAGGTGCTGCAGCAGGGACTGTGGGTATCATGTCAGCTAAGTCTCTCTTCACTCTCTGGCAATAATATCAATATAAACAACAAAGAGTCAAAAGAGAGCAAATAGGATTGCCTCTACAAAAAGGGCATTGCCACAATGCTGCTTCTTGGATCTCTCCTTGCTGATGACTTTGGTTGGCAAGATTGACAAAACAGTTGTTGAGATTCACTAAGAAACCTTGAACATGGTGGAGAGAGATAAGATACCCCGCAATTGAACAAAGGGCTAAGACAGAGATGGTGGTCCCTGAAGTAAGGAGCAAGAATTGGATGGTGGTGGCATTCCTTCGACTATTTGCTGAATCCTATCCTGGGAGCTGATCCTGCATTATGTGCAAGTTCCTCCCTCTCATTTGTCATGCACAAGGGGTGCACTATGTGACCCCTGCTCTAGCTTTAATGAATTTTGGGGTGTGTGGGATGGTAGGGTATTACTAGATCTTGGAGTGGAGACAATTGAGCTGGTTGCTTATTGTTCTAGATATATGAGAGTGGAAATGTGAATGGGTAATGCCACTGGGACACAGGGCAATCCTGTCACTCAACTGTGCCTTTTTTTGGCCCTGAACTGGGGGAAGATTTTGATCACCAGGGTGCTTCCTTGGGAGCAAACCTTTCATTTCTGCTCCACAATGATCACCCCACCATCATCTACAAAGCCAAAGAATCCCATGTGGCTGAAACTCACCACTGTGGATGTCTCACATACATGCATACCATGTGCAAAAGTGCTCTGGATGACACATGATCCCCAAATTCAATATGTTGTGGCATGTCTCTATATATTACAAAATCCAGCACCATGATATCATTCTTCTCACTAAGCAGAGGGATAGATCATTATAGTAATTGCTGCAATGCACAGCTCTCCAAGCCTTTCTGCAGTAGGTGTGATGTCATTCTAGAGTGTTCTAGTTGTTACAGGAATGACCTTAGGGGCGCAACTAAGAAAGGAGAACTTGTGACATATTGATGACATCACACTGAAACGTAGTATCACAAGACATGAAGTATTAAACATATAAGAATCTATCTTCAGTTCTGCTTAACAGGTACTAAAAGTCATTGCATAACATATAGTTTTTGTGGGTGATCTGAGCATCGCACTTGGGCATTCAGTGTGAGGTAAGCAGTAACAACCAGTAACAACCAAGATGACCATCCCAAGAGTGACAACAATCCTTCCAGTGATGAGATCATGGCTGTATTGTGTCATGTATCACTGCTCCTTCTTGCACTTCTGTCCACATCAGTGTGGACATGGATCAGACCTGAGAAGTTCCCTGCATTGCATGCAGTAGTCCTCTCCAGCCTTCCTCTCCAGCCTTAAGACAGTGGCATGGAGGCCCTTGGGAGGGTAGCCAAATGGGAGAGAAATGGATGTTTGCCTGACAATCAACTTGGATGCAGGCTGTTCATCCATCATAGATGTTCTCTTACAAAATGACCTGGAGTGCACAGATAGCAAGCTCCAAATTCACCAAGACTGTTTGGAGGATCTGGAACTGTTTGATGAGAGGCAGCACCAGTCCCTTGGTATCAAGGAACAATTCACCCATGTTGTGTCACGACTTGGTCAAGGGAGTAGCAAGGCGCTCTTCGTGGGCAATGGTAAACAGAGAGAGATCACTAGGCGAGGTCCTCACACTAGCGCGATGGTCGAGGGAATACTTGGATTGTGTAGACAAGAGGCGGAATGAGGAACAACCCTCCTCATTCCGATGGGTTTAAATACTCAGCGAAAGACTATTCTAGAATGTCCATGAGTAAGCGAATGACGAACATAACGAACGTTGAACATGAGGCCATCAGTCAGCGAATGTGTAACGACAGGTGGTGGGCGCGAGGCGCTGACGCGTCGAAGGAATGATCGAGCCTTGAGGGCGAAACGAGGGTGGCGTGGGAAGGTGAGCGGAGATAAGGTGATGCGACGGAGGAGGTCATCACAGTTGCCCCTCCTTAAGGGTCTCGTCGCGTCGAGCGACGTGTAGAGACTTGAAGGCCTGGGCCAAATGCCAAAGGGAAACGTCGGTGGAATTCATTGACCAATTCTTGACTATGGTCTAGGGTACTTGCGTCCTGCCAAGTGTTTTCGCTGTCGTCGTAGCCTTTCCACTTAATAAGGTACTGCAGCTTTCTTCGCCAGTAACGCGAGTTGAGAATCCGTTCGACTTCGTACTCCTCTTCCCCTTCAACAATAACAGGAGGGGGCGGTGGCTGAACTCTTCCTGGAATTGTATCCTCATCGTGAGGGGTTAACAGGGAAACATGAAACACTGGATGGATCTTCATTGTGAGCGGTAGTTCCAGTTTATACGCATGTGACGAAATCTTGGCGATGATCTTGTAAGGCCCAAGTCGTTTGGCAGCGAGTTTCCTGGATGGCCGGTCAGTGGTAATGTTGTCGGCACTGAGCCACACTTTATCGCCAATTTGGTAGTTAGGTTCTACATCCCGGTGTCGATCATAGAACTCCTTCTGCTTCTCTTGCGCCAAGGTCATGGCAGATTGGATTTCTTGTTGGAGCGCGTGGATTCTCTCGATTCGATCTTTAGCGGCGGGGTTGGTTTGTGCTTCTGAAGGAGTACCGGTAAAGCTGGGGTTGTACCCGAGGTTGGCCATGAAGGGCGACATTCCAATGGACGAGTGATGAGTGTTGTTGTAGCAGAACTCGGCATAAGGCAGCAATTCATCCCAGTCATCTTGTCGGTGGTTACAGTAATGCCGTAAGAACCCTTCGATCACTTGGTTAGTTCTCTCTGTCTGTCCGTCGGTTTGGGGATGATAGGCCGTCGAGAAGGTGAGTTTTATTCCCAGTGCTTTCGCGAATTCCTTCTGGAATAGGGCGTTGAACTGCGTGCCTCGATCTGAGACCGTTCGTTGCGGGACTCCGTGGAGTTTCCATACGTTCGTCACGAACAGCTCGCTGGTTTTTTCTGCGCTTAATCCCTCTTCCGTGGTAGCGACGAAATGGGCCTGTTTCCCCAGTCGATCCAGTACTGCTAAGATCGTGTCGTTCCCGTTCCTTGTCTTAGGAAGCTTGGTAATAAAGTCGTACGATACGTCTTGCCAGGGACCGGTCGGTATTGGGAGTGGTTTTAGCAGTCCAACGGGTTTTGCGTAATGGGGCTTGTTCCTCTGGCACGAATCGCATCCATCCACGTACTGGTTGATGTACTTCTTCATTGATGGCCAATAATACCCTCTAGACACAAGCTCCAAGGTTTTTGCTTGTCCAGGGTGACCGGCCAGACGCGAATCGTGGTAGAGTTGCAGGAGGGATCGTTTAATTTCGTCATCATTTGGCACGTAGATCCGTCCTTTCCGTCGCAAAACACCATCATTCAACTTCCAATCGTCCATTTCCTTTTGCAGTTTGGCGGGAGCAGAGTCAGGATCAGCTTCAAAATAGGCCAGGATCGAGGCCACTGCAGGGTCTGCTCGGAGATACTCTTTGATGGTCTCCATTATTTCCTCGTCTGTTGCCAATTCTATTGTCGGTTCGTCATCTTCGTCTTCCATGGTGCAGAGTTCGACGATTTTTGACGGCAGTAGAAGCGTCAGGGACGGTTCTTCTGCCCCCTCTTCAGGATAGTGGTCCGGTCTCCGGGATAAGGCGTCAGGTTTCCCGCTTTTAATTCCAGGTCGGTAAGAGATTGTGAAGTTGAAACGAGAGAGGTCTTGGAGCCAGCGGTGTTGCCTATGATTAAGGGTCTGGGCCTTCTTGAAGTATTCCAAATTCTTGTGATCCGTCAATATTCGAATAGGGAATTTCGCTCCTTCCAGGTAATGCCTCCAGTATTTCAAAGCTCTCACAATTGCCAGCATTTCCTTATCGTAGATGTCGTATCGGCGTTCGGCTGGGGTCAT
>WSTY01001133.1:0-12129 GCA_019633465.1 Tulasnella sp. 417
GACACGTTCGGAACTTCCTGAACCCAACACCCCATGGGAAAAAATGGAATGATAAAGACGCGGTGTGATGTCTTCTTAGGCTTTGGTGTTCCCCGGCCGAGGACGGAAAAGTCGTTTGGGCAGGAGGCGGGAAGTGTTCCAGCAGGGAAGTACTACGATGCGGAGTACTCAATGTCTAGCGGAAAACCAGTTGCTTTTTGCGTTTACTATTGTAGTTATCAATATTTGCCGATCCACGATAATATTTCACTTCCGCGCAACTCTTCACTTCATCTTCCCTGCAGTGGCACCTGTCGCGGGTCACCGACGTCTCTGGAACAACAGTCGGGACTTGCTAATGTCGCATAAGCCGACATTGTTTCACGAGGTAGTTAATACAATGAGTTTTGCAGGCTATCTGCATTAGTGTACTCTATAAACTATTCCTTCAAAATTTGACCGTATTTCCATTACACTCGGTTTAGGAGTATCAACGATCGCAAACGGGGAGCTCCATCCCCGTGCCGCTCCGTGCCATAAGTCTGGGATCGCCGGTATCTGAATAAAAATGAGTCGCCGTGATAGGGCCATGACTCGCAGGCCTCCAAGGGGCGGGGATCCGCACCCAAGGTCCGCGCTCCACTTTTGGATGGGTCCTCAGAGTCTTTCACCCCACAATTCCGGAAAACAGTAGAGAGGAATATTCGAAGCCAGTGAAGTCAAGAGAGAGTATTAAAATGATATGCTTCCCCTGCACCGGACCATAGAAAGTCAGGGTGTATAATTCAAATTCGGGTGATAAACGGAATTAACGCCGTCATCACCGCGGGTGGGATCCATCCGGACTTCCGTCCTAATTGATCACGCGCCCCCTCCCTCCCCCCAAAAAAGACAAAACCCGATCTCGGGATTTCTCTCCCCACTCGACACTTGGTTGTCCACACGTCCTTAGGCAAAAAGAAAAGGCCCCTCATTTAAACCGGGGCACGTGACAATCAGAAGGTGAGGGACCATTCCACTCTCGTTCGAAGCCGGGCTACGAGCACCACGTGCAGACTTTGGACACTCTCCCCTTTCAAGGCACCTTACAACTATTGACTTCCTTCCGCAAAAATGGGGGAAGAAGGGTTGACCAACGAGTCCAGCACCTTGGTGCAGCCACGCTCCGCTCTCCAACCCATCCGACAACCGGGGCGTCTGCCCTTAGAAATCTTGGTCGAAATCTTCTTGCTAGCACTCCCTCCATTACACCACGATCGTCAAGCACGGCAGAAAACAAGACTTGTGCTCGTCTGCCGCTTCTGGAACCTCGTCGTCAATTCGACCCCCTCCCTCTGGTCACAAATCTCCGTCAAAGACTCATCATCTTACATTCTGAAATCTCTCTCTAAGTCAGGGAAACACCCGATCGACGTGCGCGGGATACGCCTGACCAAGGGAGATCGACTGGACGGCACTCCGGCTGACGTGTCCTGCACGTTCCTTCAACAAGTCCAACCACATGCGGGGAGGTGGAGGCCCGTGACGCTACGGGTCCTCTCCGGCCAATTGTTCATCCCACCAATTACCATCTTATCATCACTGCGAACACTCAAGCTCTTTGCCTGGGATGAGGCGCTTTTGGATGATCAATACCTCGCGTTGTTGAACCACACCCAGCCCTCCAGCCCATCCCACAACCATCTCGTCTGTCCTTGGAGATCTTGGTCAAAATATTCTTGCTATCACTTCCTCCGTTAGACTCACGTCAAGCAGGGCATAAAGAAAGACTTTCGAGCGTCTGCCGCCTCTGGAACCTCGTCGTCCATTCGACCCCAGCACTCTGGTCCCAAATCTCCATATTTGACTCGCTCTCTTATGTTCAGAAATCGCTTTCCAAGTCGGGGGAATGCCCGATTGACGTGTACGGAATGGGCCGATTCGGGCCTCGGCGGCTGAAGGGCACCACCCCTGCTGACCTGTCCCGCAGGTTCCTGGAGCAAGTCCAGCCACACGCTCGGAGGTGGAGGCATGTAGAGTTACAACTCCCGCCCGGTCAATTATTCGCTCCGCCAGACGGCACGTTACCATCATTGCGAACACTCAAGCTTTCTACCTCCAGGGAGGCTCAATTGGACGATGGATACCTCTCTCTGTTGGACCAGAGACACTCCCCCTTTCTCCGTGAATTTTTCATCCACTCATCGAGGATCGTTCATTGGGATCTCATCTCATTCCCCACAACTCTCTCAAAGCTCCAGTTATCAGATGTTTTTTCCGACTACTCTTCGATGGATCAGTGGCTCTCCGCCGCTGCCACATGCCCCAATCTCGCTGTTATCCACCTTAACAGAATATCTACTAGCCCCTCCGTTCCGAATCGGCGTGGTTCTGTTATGGAGCTCAACGCGCTGCAAACGTTGGATCTCCAGGAAGTTGGGTCTGATCTAATTGTAGACCTCCTGATGCGACTCAGGCTGCCAGATGACTGCGCTATCTCCATCTGCTGCAAGGTTGAAAGCGCGACTCCATCGGAATCCTTCTTAACCCCCGCTCTCTCAAACCAAAGCAACTTCCAGCGTGCGGGGAAAGCAAGAGAAGTGACGATCGCTCTTACCGGAAGCCACCAAAACGTGCAGGTCGTTTACCAGCGGTGGCGCATCTACCTCACCTTGCCTGTAGAACAGGCGATGTGGGACGCTCTAGAGTGGTTTGGCATTCCTGGCGAGGACAGCGGGTCTTCTTTGTCGCACCCAGAAGTTTTGCAAGGAGGCTTGGCAACATCCAACAATCCTCCCATTACGTTGCACCTCAACGAGACCGTGTTACGCCGCAACTTTAGCCAACTCGCCGCGATCTCCGTTCTTCGGAACATCAGCAGGATTGAAATACATCAGGAAATAGGTTTTTCCTACAGTAGTCTATATAGCCCAATGTAGGCCTTATAGGATATTGAAGTTAGGTAGAAATGTAGGTAAGGGTTCATATATATAGTCTACAGTAGTCAGGTGTAGTCGTGGTGTAGGCAAATGTAGGTAAATGTAGGAGTGTAGCCATGTAGAAATTGTCTACACCGGCCTACACCAGCCTACAAGCGCCTACAAGTCCTACACGGGACTACAAATTACTACAGCACTATATAGACTAGTGTAGAAACCCATTACTATGTAGGTAAGGGTGATTTCCTGATGTAGCCTGTTTCGTCCACGAGGAAATACGGGCACTCCTGTTATACCTTTCGGCGCCTGAGCATCCAAATCAACCGACGAGTACGATGGTGAACTGCTTGCTCAAGAAACCCGAGACCAACCAGGACGCTGCGGGAGTGTGGCCGTTTCCAGGCCTTTGCGAACTCAAGTGGAATTACGAAGACAACCCTGCAGTGTATCATGTATTGTTGGAACCAATTGTAGGCCGACCTGCCGACGATGCTGCAGCGGAAAGGTCGGGAAGGGTGGCGCGTTGGGAGCTTCTTGGACCCAACGTCCCGTGGCAAAAAGAATGGTAGAGGTGCTGTGCGTCGCTCTATCAAGTCTTTGTGTCTCTTGGGTGGGGAAGCTCAGGCCTTTTGATGGAGGAGACTGTATTTCAGGAAGGGAATTCGACGATGTAATGTATTAGTCCGTAACGTGCTCTCTTTACGTCTACATAAATCATCATTGATTTTACCTCTTGTATGATGATGGTACAATTTCCTACCCATCCTCACTTCACCTCCAGTCCTGTTCCAGGTGGGTTCAGCTACTTAATGAATCGCTCCGAAACAAGCTCCTGCAGCAATATCCCGGCTTGAAGAGGTAAAACCCCTCGCAGCAAAACGGGGCCATCTATGCGATTTTCTGGTGGATCTCGGTCCCGTAGAAACGTCCCGCAGTAGAACGAGAAACGGATCCGATTCTGGCATTCAGTCTTAACAGCAGATCGCCCGACGCCCTGGCGAGACGGCCGATCCAGCAACGCTTAATTGTAAGCGGAACCAGTGGAGAATTAGGCAACAGACTCTCTCAAACTTGTGTGATCTCCGGCTCGTTTTACGTATCATCCACATGCAAATCTATGTATACTATACGTGACGGACTTGTAGTTGATAATCCTTACAACCCAGAATACTAGACAGGTGCTAGCTAAATCGACCTCGATTTCTTGTTTCCTTGCCTTTGCAGTCAACGAATCTAGCTCTGTAAGTATGAATCGTTAGGCGCAATGTGATCTGGAGGGGGCTCTATCGAACCCTTTCTGGGGTCTGAAGTAGATGCCGTTACCAAGTGCGTTTCGTTGATGTCTAAAGGATGCCTTCCCGATCTCGTGAGTGGTTTCTCGATGTAAGAGGACGAGGCTTCGATGGAAATCGGGGATCAGAGCACCGGACTTGAATCCACGAGGAGTAAGCCTCCAACCGTTTACTTTATTTACCATCTACAGGTGTATATTTACGTGTACTTTTACACGGTCAGAGGAAGCCGTGGATAGTGAGACGAACACCAGCTCAGTCCGCTGTCACGACTCCCAGCGGGGACGGTTTACGCCACGTAAGCAAAGCCAAGGCGTTGGCGAACAGTTTGCGAACTTCATTGCAAGGATGTTGGAAAATTATCCGGAGAGGAGACTGGGGCGAAAGGAAGGGGATTGGAAGGGGGCTCGATAACTCTTGTTATTACGTCGTATGCTACTACTGGAGTACTTATAGCATGTAGATATAAAGGAAAATACATAATAAAAGGAGTAACCGTAACAATAAGCTACAAACATACTAGGCTACGGGTGCTAGCGATGGTAAGTATGGTAATGCTATGGCTACTGAAATCGTATCCGCCAACAAAGGAAGCGTTTATTCTAACCCCGCTCATTCTGTTGGTTGTTCCGTGTCGTGAGCTAGGACGGTGCCATCCGCCTATAGTTCTACCCGTTCGAGTTCCACAATCAGATGGGCTTCCGAGAACGAAAGACGCCCTCCACCCGCCTCCACGGAACTTTTGCACATCTCCTCCGAAGTTTTATCTTTCACTTCCCCACTCGGCGTTTGTTCTGTCCCCCTGGTGTAATCACTGATGGATACCAACACCCCCTCCCCAGCACCCTATCACATCGACCTCACAGCCACCTCATAATAACTTTACATATAATTAACATAAAGTAAACTTACTTCTTTCAAATGAACTGCCACATCGTATTCATCGGAGTTTGAATGTATTCATTGAAGTGAGGGCGCACTTGTGGCTTATTGACAAGCGACGAACTTAATTCCGGTGCTCCTCATTCGCTCGTTTCGCAAGTCCTCTACGGCACGGGAACCGCCGCTATTCTAAGCGAATGGAGTGCGTCCGCACCTGAGGTCCGACGTAACGGTTTTGCCTTTACCTTTGGGACGGGGTAACCAAAGTCTGCAACTGAGCTAACGCGACTCGGGCTGCCAGACGAGTGCGCCGTCTCCATCGGATGCGAGATCGCGGGGTCAAGTCCCTCGACATCCTTCTTAACCCTCGCCTTCTCAACCTAAAGGACTTTTCCAGGGGCGGGGAAAGCGAGTCCAGTGACGGTCAAGGTCTCGGAAAGCTGCTTTCGCCTGGTCAATGTGGCCTGTGAGTGGCGCCAGTGTATTACTGTGGATGTAGGGACGGCAAACCGCGGTGGTGGACATACCGGAAAGTCGAAAAAAGGCCAGCTTTTGTTCAAGAATTGCTTCGGGTTGCGAGGTTTGGTATGAGAGGGGCAGTTCAGGCTATTCACTCCTTGGTAAGGCGGCTTGTCTTGGCGTGGGGTCTGAGCGGGATGTTTTTGGTCCCTCCATGCCTGGGCCTCATGGATTTTGAGCCTAAATCCTGAGAACACCAAGGCAACAAAGCACAGAGCCCGGAAGTCGCGTCTGGAGCCGAGGCCTCGGTTTGAGAACTTCTGAAAAGAATTGCTCTCTCTCTATATATAGCAGTAACACTAATTTTAGAAGTCAATTTGGGGAGGTTCTTCACGTAATCTGAGGCGGTGCCGCTTGTGACCTCTTGGCAAGGACGCTTATCTGGAGGACGCAATCTCAGTTGACGCTGCTTGTAACCTCTTGGCAAGGAGGCTTACTGGACGACATGAGAGCAACAGTCCGTTGGCCGCTTCAAGCCCACGTCCCATGTGTTTCGAGCATATGTTTAGAAGAATATACGGGGGCGCTGAGAATACGAGGCTGGAAGACTTATGGAAGGGGTGCTTCCTTCAAGTGTCTTAGCCTTAATTGTCAAAGAAAAAATGAGTATATCGCAAGGATGTTGTGATGGGTGAGGCCGAGGGGCGATCAGCCTTCTAAAACCCAAGCCTCATACATTTCGAGGGGCTTCAAGCCACTCCCTATTCATTTCGAGGGTGTCCGTGCAACACTCGAAGTCAGGAACGCCCACAACTAACTGAGCGCTTATTCTAAGCAGCGCAACTTATACAGCTGTAACACTAGCCTTGGAAGTCAAAAGGAGAAACGACTTCACGCAAGATAGTTGAAGTCCAGGCTTCTGTGTGCCCAGACCCGCTGCCAAACGATGCAAATAGGGAGGGTTAGTCCGGGGCTAGTTTGGGCGGGTGGACAACTGATGTGATGCCCAAGGAAGGACCGGTTATAATCCCGCTATTCGATTGTCTAGGTTCAAATACTCAAACTTACCTGCCCACCTTTTTTTGGGGGGGGGGGGCTTTGCCCGAGGGCTGTCTGAGAGCGAGATCACGGTTGGTTCATGCGCTAGCTTCCGAACGCTCTGGAAGGCATCTGTGCAACGGGAGCACTTGTCCAAGGATGCCCCTCGTAAAAAGGCTAGCCGCAGGCCAGTTTTGATGAGTGAACGGTTCGATAGGGTAACCACGGGGAATGTATGCCCAGCCCCTAGTTCTGATAAGCAAACGGTCGATAGGGTACACATGTTTGGGAATGGACGTCCGGCCCCCAACATGCCCATCCAACGAGGACCGAAGACAGAAGGTTACGGCGGTCACGGTGGATCCGGGAATACTTCATCACGTTTTATCTAGGTGGCCCAGGCTTTTGGAACGATACGAGGGTAGGAATGGCATACAGCAAGGGGTGTAGGACTGGGGACGAGCCCACTAAGCCACCGGACGAACTCCAATAGGCGTCGCCATTCGCTGCCCCTTCCCCCCAAGTCACACAAAAGAATTTGCGGAAAGAGAACCCTACCCCTGAGAGGCAACTGCAGCACGCCAAATGCCTTGTGTTCGTCCGAGCTTTATAACCTAATCTGTCTCATCCAGAATCTTCCCCTGTACCCCCTCCCCTTATCATCTTAGTACGGTCCTCGTGCAAATTCCAGCTATGTGGACGCCCATGCTAAAGAGTCCCCGTCGAGTTTGGCTCATCGTGGAGGCATTTCGACTGATAAATCGATTGGTATTTGTCTGCGTTTGGGCATATCTTTTGCTGTATCCAGACTTCGCCAGATGGGTAGACCCTCTCAGTGAGACTCTTAGATAAAGCCGGTATCCCTTCTGTATACTGACAGTAGCTTTTAGCCCATGCGGTTTGGCTTGATATTGCGATTTACCTGGCAATCGCTTGCCTGCGGATAATCTTGGAAGTCATCGGGTCGTTCTTGATGCCTGCCCAAGGCTGACTAGTCCTTTATATAGTTTGGTTGGAGGTTCTCTGCATCCCAAATCCTGGCCATCTAAAGCATGGCTCGATGCCCTTTTTAACTGCATTGCTATCGGGATTGACACAGGTAATGTGTGGTTTTGACGAGCGCCAACCAGGTCACTGCAGGGGCTGATCACAACCTGCACGATCAGGTTTCATTTGTCGCCTCAACCTATCGCTCCAGAATATATTTGAAAGGGGGACGCTCTACAGTTCCGACCCGCATACTCGGTTACTATTCGCTCTCATTTATCTTGGGCTCGGTTGCCTGTTGTTGGATATTCTAGCGTCGATCACGCTCGCTCTGACCGTACTAACCGCAGTCTGGCGTGCAGTAGCTTTAGCTTCCGACCGAGAGTTGAGGTGGTGGCACTGCAATCTGTGGGCTGTGCTAACAGGCACAGATGACGACAATGGCGTCCCACTGTGGGAGAGATTAGTTGTGCCGATTAAGAAGTTAACGGCTTTTTTGCAACATTACACAGTATATCGAAGGAACGCCAAGATTGAGCCAGTCTGGTTGGCTGCCGCCCGCGGTACCACCGCTCTAGCCGTGCTACTAGCAGTGTTCGCGTTCGGAGCCTTTAGGATAATTGTCCGTCCAACGCAGCAGCTTCATCATCCTCTCCCAAGAAGGCCCATCCCAGCCCCCGCGGGGTCCGACGGAGTCTCCGCAAACGTATCAAACCTATACCGGCTTTGGGGTATGATTGTAAGCAGATGGCGTCGGGTTGAACAGAGGCTATTTCATTAACATATTGCCTTGAAGTGGCTGGAAACGTCCTATATTTCTCGAGGCGATCCCTTAGATACAGCTAAGGCCAACCTCGGGAACGTTTCTGAGCGTTTTCAACTAGGAGTATTGGCTCCTGACCACCCCCACTGTAAGTCGGGTAATCTTCCTGGAATTACCTCACCTTAAATTAATTTATTAGATGAATGTATCTTTCGTGAAATTTGGGAGGTGGGGAAATTCAATACGGTGGACTTCGGGGTGGCCTGGTTGTGCAATACCTCAGGTATGCCCGTCCAAAACACAGTGGATAACCAGGAGATAGAGCTTTGACTACTATGACATAGACTCTGTCTGGGATGATATTGCTCGAAGCTTTCGGCCCGCACCTTCCAGGGTTCGGTTAAGTTGGAACGGTACAACGAATGCGCGGCCTAGTTTGCGCGGCATCATGGCGGACAGACGTCTCCCGGTGACCACCCGGATGGAAGATTCCGGGGGAATGTTATGGTGGAATGTTCGAGCGCGGTCTAATACGAGCATTAATCTTGGGAAGAGCGTATTTTACTCTCTGTCAGGTAGCTTTCTAGAGGTACTTGGGCTGGAGCAGGTCATTCTTCACTCTGGTTTATGTGATAATATCCTGGCTGAGTACCCAATTTTATAGAGGCCGATCGAAAGACTTGTTTACCCAGTCGGTAAATCCTTTCCTCGCGTTATTGGTCGCATTATGCTGAGGCCGGGCTTGTACCCGAGTGTCCCGGAACCCGTCCAGGAATGAGGGACTCTCGCAGACTACAATCGAAATATTCATTAGAGATGAAATAAATGACATCGCATGGGAGGAATATCTCGAATATACTGTGATCGAAGGTCTGGCAGTAACAGGTCCGTCGCTATCAGCATCTAACGCCGCTCCGCAATCCCTAACTTTGGCATCCGGTCTCTTAGGTGGTCTCTATACTTCGCTTGACGTCATCTTTACCCTCATTTTCGGTCGATCTCTTCTCAGCCTACTTTTTGGTGAGCGAGATGTGCTAGCCTTGGGCTATTGAGCGAAAGTAACCGCTTCTCGATCTCCTCGCCACAGGTGGGAAATTCATATCGCCTTTTGGCGCCATTGCGGTCGCGGGCAAGAAATCACTCGAAAGGAAGCTCCACGCCCAATATCCCGGCTTGGATAAAGAAAACGTCTCGCAACGAAACGAGGCCATCTGCGATTTTCTATGCGATTTCGTGGTAGATTTCGGTCCCGTCGAACCCCCTAGGAGTATAACGAAAAACGGATCCGATTCCGGCCTTCAGCCTCAACACCAGATCGCCCGACGTGCTGAAGAGACGGCGGAATCCAGCAACGCTTAATTGTTATCAGTGGAGAACTAGGCAGCAAACCCTCTCAAACCTGTGTGATCTCCGGCTCAGTTTACAGTGCAAGCCTATGCTATATGTAATGGACCTGTAGTTGATAATCGTTACAATCCAGAATACTAGACAGGTGCTAGCTAAATCAGCCTCGATTTTTCGTTTGCTTGCCTTTAAAATCAACGAATCTAGCTCTGCAAGTATGAATTGTTAGGCGCAATGTGATCTGGCGGGGGCTCTATCGAACGCTTTCTGGGTCTGAAGTCTTCGATAGAAATCCGGGATCAGAGCATCGGACTTGAATCCACGAGGAGTCAGGCTCCAACCATTTACTTTGTTTACCGTTTAGAGCCGTATATCTTTACACGGTGAGAGGAAGCCGTGGACAGCGAGGTGAACACCAGCTCAGTCAGCCGTCACGACTCCCGGCGGGGACGGTCTGCGCCACGTACGCAAAGCCAAGGCGTTCGCGAATAGTTTGCGACCTTCATTGCAAGGAAGCGTTTATTCTAACCCCGCTCATTCTCTTGGCTTGATCCCTGTTCTGAGCTAGGACGGCACTATCCCCCTACTGTTTTACTCGTCCGAGTTCCACAATCAGATGGGCTTCTGGGAACGAAAGACCCTCTCCACCCGCTTCTACGCTTTTCCACATCTCCTCCGAGCCGTCATCTTTCACTGCCCCACTCGGCGCCCGTTAACGTTCTGTACCCCCGGCGTAACCATTGGTGGATATCAGCATGCTCTAGCACCCTATCAAATCGGCCTCACTACACCTCGTAATAAACTTGTATACAATTATCATTAGCGTGAAATGAACTTGGTTCTTTCAAATACATTTCCACATCCTATTCATCGGAGTTTGAATGTATTTTATTGAATTGAGGGCGCATTTGTGGCTTATTGACAAGCGACAAACTTAATTCCGGTGCTCCTCATTCGTTCGTTTTGCAAGTCCTCGACGTTCCTTTACGGCAGGGGAACTGCCGCTATTCTAAGCAAATGGAGTGCGTCCGTACCTGAGGTCCGACGTAACGGTTCTGCCTCTACCTTTGGGACGGGGTAACCAAAGTCTGCGACTGAAGCGGCAGTTCATGCAGATTCGAAGGTGTAGACAGAGAATCTCAATTATAAACCAGACCCCGGACGCCAAGGTGAGCGAGTGGCATGTATGTAAACCTGAGAGCGTGAGGCTTCACTGGGAAGGGTCCGAGCCACCCCCCTCCCCCAAGTTTCATTTATTTATCTTATAGACAGGCGTACTCGGTTGTTTGAAATTCCCTACAGATGTCACTTTCGACTACCCTCAGGTTTGAACACATATATATTCATCGTAGACTTAGACAGGTGTGGTCGATCGACGATCACGCTGACTTCCGGTGCACCGTTTCGTAGGTCCGCCGCATACCTCCGCCTCAGCGAGGGCACGGCACTGCCCGGATCTTCAGCACTCCCAGGGACTCCGAGGGAGGGCATCCGCAACCGAACCCCGAGCAAACAGTCAAGCTCTTCTTTCAGTGGACAGGTGCTCAAAGACAGGCTAACCAGAGTCCGCGACTGAATTTGGGACCATTGGGACTTCCGTCCTAATCGATCAACCCCTTTTCCCCGATAACCAAAACTGCAATCTTTCTCCCCATACTCGACACAACAGCGTATTTGGTTAATCCGAAGACACACGGTCTTAGGTTGAACACACCCCTTTATTAAACCAGATCGCGTAACGATCACGAAGGTGAGGGTCCTCACACGATTGCACTCCCGTTCGACGCTAGGCTGTAACTAGGACGAGACCACGTGGAGACTTTCCCCCGCTTCTGACACGAAAATCTTTTCTCGATATCCCAGGACAGAAGACAAGGCAAACCCCCAGAGTACCTCCCTGTCAGTCGTGGAGCACGACAAACCAAATCCCGCACTGCTTCCCCACGAGTTGGACATTCACACCGAAGTCACTTACTCTCCCACTTTGAACACTCTCCCCGTTCAAATCACCCTACAACTCTTGACTTTCCTTTGGAAGGAAAAAAAGAAATGGATCAACAAACTTCGACTAACGAGTCAGGCACTGCCTCCCAACCACACCCAGCCCTCCAGCTCCTCCCACAACCATCTCGTCTGCCTTTGGAGATCCTGGTAGAAATCTTCTTGCTATCACGCCCTCGGCTATACCTCGGTCAAGCAAGGCATATCGAAATACTTTCGAGCGTCTGCCGCTTCTGGAACCTCGTCGTCCAGTCGACCCCAGCCCTATGGTCCCAGATCTCCATCTGTGACTCGTCCTCTTACGTCCAGAAATCGTTCTCCAAGTCGGGGAGATGCCCGATCGACGTGTACGGACTACGCTTGACCAGACATCCGTGGCCAGGGGACACCACTCCTGCTGACGTGTCCCGCAGGTTCCTGGAGCAAGTCCAGCCACACACTCGGAGGTGGAGGCACGTGGCGTTAC
>WSTY01001134.1:0-12127 GCA_019633465.1 Tulasnella sp. 417
CGCACCTTCGCTATGGGGACGATTGGGGTTTCTACCCATGGCAATCCTCACGCATAGGATCGCGTACATTGCTTCACTATCATTCTCAACCTCGTTCCCTGGTCTCTTTAATTGAAAATCGGAACAAGGTACTGACACGTCCCTTTCTTGCAGACTGAGTAGATCAACCGTTCAAACGCTTCGTCCGACTCCCGCCGAACTACAAAGACAAATCCATAGGTCAGTCCCCCTTCGTCCCTTAAATCTAGGATGAAACACCTCCATTTGGAGGTATCTGGTTTTAAGCTGGGAAGCATCGTCGATGCTAGTGACCCTTTCTATGTCCTGCCCACTGAACATTCAGTTGCTCGCCTAATGTTGCAAGCTAGCACTGACACGGCCCTATCATGTAGATCACTGCTCAAATTCAGCGTCCGCCAACGGAGCAAGGGTTCTTGCTCCGCGCTTTGGTTGAAGGAGTCCTGTTCGAGGTTCGTTCCATTCTCGTCATCCTCTTCTCGTAGTCCCTTCGACCCTTTATGATGAACTTCTTAAAATAACTCCTGAATTTGTCGTGAAGCGACTTAGTCGCTCTTGATCAAATTTGCATGTATTACCTGACTCGTCCTTCTCATCCACCTTCCTCCGGAGCCCGCGTTGGACCTCACTGACGTTGTGATTTCTACAGGCCCTCCCAAGACCTCTGAACTCATTTTCTTCGATACAACCTTCACAAATGACGATGCTTTGTATTTCGTAAGTTCCTATATCGTGTTTGCCTGCTCCCCATTCTCGCTTTCCATGAAGACGACCATTGGTCCGTGTTTCCGAGTTGGGATTAAGACCCCCACTTATGCATTGAAGACAACCTTGACCACCTCTGACCTCAAACATCCCAATCCTTGAACGCTTCCACTGTTTAGGCTGGTTCTAACGATGCTTCTCATTCTCCCCGCAGGCATCCAACACTCAAATTTGAGCTGGAGTATCCGTTTCTCGCCGAGCTTCGTGGAATATTTTCACTGAGCGTTAATTGATGGCTATCCATCGCAACTCTGTCTATCATTCGAGAGCTTCTTCGATGGTTCAAAATTCCCCCGAATGCCTCGGCGAACTTGGCAGGAGGCCAGCTATCGGAGCAGCTCATAATATTACGTACTACTTGAATATCAGTATGATATGGATTATTGAGGAGTGCATAGTTGAGGTCGCTTGTAGGCACCACCTGGGTGAAAGGAAAAACGGTCTCATGACGTAAGCCGGAACTCGCGCCACAGGGGGCTTGTTCGTTTTCAATCACCACCTCACAGGAGCCACGATGCTTGCAAGCCGCCTCACTGCTCTTTTCTTCGCAATCCCACTACTATCATCTTGTGTACTCGCCTCCAAAGACAACCAGCAACCAATGGCTTCGGACACAGCACCTGAGGATTTCGTTCGACCCGATAACACCCTTCCCACCATCTTTGACCTTCTCGTGCTCCAGAGAGGGTCTTCAATCTTCTTCGACTATCTTCGGGAATCGGGAGCTATCAGCAAACGCATGAAGGATGAGAGCGTAAAGACCACGTTGCTCTTACCGACCAACAAGGCGGTCATCTCACTAGGTTGGAAGCCACATCATGGTCCTCCCAAACCTAGCCCAGATGGAGAGATTGGAGTTGAGATTACGGAGGAGATGGGAAAGGCAAACGTGGAGCGATGGCTTAGTGCACACATCCTTCCGGTGAGATTGGTTTTTCTCTTGGTTGCTTCTGAAATGCTCCGCTCACCCGACCGCCGAACGGACAGGTTGATGACATTGACTTCACATCAGAGAATCCCCTTCCTACTCTGCTCGAAGGCAGGTCCGTTTCCGTTCTCAAGACCCATACGGGACAATCCGAGGAATGGCAGAACTACGGATTGGCACAAGGTGACGGCGCCATCGGGCTTAAGAAGAGGATCCCGGTTCGTGCACACACTTTTGCTTTATGACCTCAACCGAGCTAACATATCGCTATTTGCAGGCATCCAATGGCGTTCTCTACGTCATCGATGGAACTCTCTCGTCCGAATAGTCGTGTAACAGACTTTTCTTCGCCACTCGATATATCCTTTTGTATTATTACACCGCAGCATTCAATCGTACGATCGTTAGACCAAGTTCAATCCCTATTTCTCCTGCGGACTTTCGGAGCCTCTCCTCTTCCTATATTGCTGATACTTCATCAAAGCTGCGCTCAATAAAAGGTGGCACAAAGGCCTAGCGGCCGGCTGTTTTATGTCAAGGAGGCCCTATCCAGCGCGACATGGAGTCTCAGGTTACATTCTACTCCACATCACCTATTGAACTTACGATTTCGATCCAAGCGAACTTGGTTCTGTGGAAGTACGCCATTTCCATTCCATCAGAACGCATGCACTAAACGTCGCTCAGCGAGAGTTGAGCTGCGTATGACACCCATTTTTTGTAACAGAAATTACTTACTTTGAGGTTGTCCATTAGATCCGTCTTCCAGACGTACTGCATTCCGTCAAAATCTTCGAGCGTTCGGTTGCTAGCAGAGCGCAGTGTCAACGATCGGCGCACCTCGCTTTCTCGAACCAAATACCTACATGCTAAACCAGCTATTCTCCGCCTTGTCCATTCGGGCAGTTCGTCCCTCGGGCTCCTCGGCGTCAGTATACACTGACGTGTTGCCGATGACGCCTTCCGAACATGTCAGTACCGAGCAAGCAGGGGGAGATACATGTTACCCACTTTCGGGCTTAACATCTATCAACCTCCTTGAGTTTGGGAATGATTCCGACTGCGGCCCAGCTCCTTCCCAAAGAATGTACGTGTTACTGGAATTGTCATTTGAGAACTGAACGTAAAAATCTGGAGGTCCCCGCTCGCCGGATTCGAGCCGGGGCCCATTGGAACCAGCTTCGATCCGCTGAAAGTCTGCGTGGTCCCGATTCTTTGCTTTGAATGGGTTTGGAGTGCTCTCAGCGATGACACTTGTCAACGTGCCGAGAGAGTTTCCCAATTCGTCGAGGGTCTTTCGTGAATGGTTGCGAGCCTCTTCATCAGAGAGCGCCCAAATGCGCGCGTGAGGGCCATCACGAGCATAAAGATACGCTTGTGGAGGAACTATAGTGTACTCGGGTGAGGCTAGCTTAGGGGACAAGGAGTCGAGGGAAAGTTGAGAGTCCATGGATCGCTAGCGACTCGCGAGCGAGTTGAAAGGAAACGCTCGACCACACCAAGGCTATTAGAAGGCCTTTATATACAGTTGCACCCCAGAATATGCCGATTTATGTCACCGCTGAGTTTTGAGAGAGTCTGCGCCGCTTCTAGGAGCAAGCCTTCGGGTTTCGAGTGCCGCAGGACTAAGAATAGATCGCCCTGCGCCGTCCGTCTGTTCTTATGACCCAGGTTGATAATACATGCACATCCAGGGGTTTGACAGCGATTATGAATTATTTCGTTTAACTTTAGTAATTCCTGACTTCTTGGAACCTTCCGCAGGAAGAAGTCGCTTTCCGAGCGGCCGCCAGGGTTGGGTGGGGCGCCCCCCTCGCCCCTCTTCTTGGAACCCCGCCCCCTGGGCTTTCGGCACCAAGATCCACTATTAATAAATGCATTCAATTATTTTGCTTTTTGGATAATCATATATTTGATGCTAAAAAGTGACTCTTTCATTCGGGCCGGAAATTTACCTGACTCGCTAATTTCAGGAAGCCCCGCCCCTGATAGCCGTCATAGCTCAGCTGGGAGAGCGACAGACTGAAGTTTACGTAAATTAAAATCTGCAGGTCGCCTGTTCGACCCAGGCTGACGGCAAATTCCTTTTGCTTTTTGCATCTTTCGGGTGGTGGGCGACGGCACGGCGCACGCTCCCCCTTTTCCCCAGAAGAGATCCGCATTCCAGCAGGCCCTTGCAGATCCTTAAGCATCAATAAGAATCACGAAGAACTATTAGCTCAGACGCTGAGAATATGACGCCGAATAATTAACCGTCCCTAGCCTCGGGGGGGGGGGGTTTGCTTCGTTTCGGTTCACTTTCTTGCCGGTCTCTACTAGAGTCACCGTCTCTCCCGCAGCTTCATCGCTCATAACATAATTCGAGGCACATAGTATGCTCTGCCTTCTCAGCTATGCATGGAGAAAGAGAGTGCACGAAAAGGACTAATGAGGATGGTGAACCGAAGTGGATGCTCAGACGTTTGGCTATTAGGCTTGATATCCGGAGAACAATCATTTAAACGCGTAAATACTAGATCAAGAAGCCTCCGAGTTACGGCCTTTAATCCCAGACGAAAATGTATTGGGAAGTGTCCTTGACCATGTCTGGAGAGGCTACAGTGAAGTAGAACTTCCGTCGGACTACGAAGACAAGTCATCTCTAAATAAATCGTACAATATAAGTCAGACCATAGCTGCTCCGTGAGCAAGTGAGACGACGACGCACGGGATGGTATACACATTTTTGATTGACAGCAGCTCCTCATGCCAGTGGCACCAGCACTCGTCGGGGTCTCGGTACTTCCTAGCTTTCCTCTATCAAATGTAATCAGAGTTAGATAATCTCAGGAAGGACGAAAGAATCATTGCATTACTCTTATATTATCGGAGGACTGGCAAATGTCCGACACCAAGGTGTTGAACGCCGTGCGAAGAGAATCCTGCTCTGAACGTTCCACCCACGAACTAGAGACAAACTCGTGTATAATAGGGCTAAAGACCCGCATGGTTTCTGCATCTTCATAGTGGGCATATTCAATTCGAGGTAAAGTTCGGAGATTTGCCAGATAAGATTCAAGGGGGCTAGAGAAACTCCATGAAAACCTATGAAACGTTAAACTTCAGTAAATTCATTTCAGATTGAAGGTCCCACTTACAACATTTTTTGCCTATCCGTCTGTGTACCCCATTCGCGCCTCCACAATTGTGCCACCTCCATCCGTAATTTTCTCCCTGCACCGGTTGCTGCCTCCGGAAGTCGTGGGTCTCGCATAATTGTCTCACAGCAGCCTAGCAGTTTGAAATTGCACTCGAGGCTCGTTTTCGAGCTAATCTGTTCGTCACCTACGATTTGCTCCACACACCGTAGCGTGTTGGCCAAAACGCGGTCGCGGTCAAGCATGCTCCTGGATTCGGACCCTAACAAGACTATGAATACTTTTTTCAAACCCTCTAAAACGGTATCCATATCTCTATTAAGAAATGAATTCTCTTAGCCACGATCGACATATCACCATTGTAAAGTAAGTCACTTACCCTCGGTACGCTATTCTTAGACTTCCAATAGAACCTTTCTCTATAGCTCGAAGTTCTGGGAGCTGGGAAACGACCCATAAGAAAACGGAAAAGGACATACGATGTAAGCTCTTCGCTAGGAGGTCAGAGTACACAACCAGACTATTGCAGATGCTCTGAAACTCTTCAAGAGATGGGGTGTAGTGAAATAAGCGGAGGACGGAAAACCCCAGGGTTGGCCCGATCAAACTGGGAGGGGAGCCCGGTAGTGGGCTGGGGAATACCGTCGTGGCCTTGCAATTGCCAACCTCCTCCTGGAAGTCTCTTAGCTGACCCCAATCAATGTCAATGGTAAGCAAAGTGTGGGCTACAGCACTGCAGTACAGCCGCCTAGCAGATGCTGCAGACTCCCTAGGATCGGCATTGTAGCCTCGTAGCTGCAACCCCACGTTGGAGGCATTTTGAAATAGCTCCAAAAGTCGCTGACGGAACGTGATCTCGCCCCATAGTCGCTCCATGGTGGCCGTATCCTTAAATCCCATGAGGTTTGCCATTGCATGTAGTAGAGTGATGGGCTCATCCGATATACAGATGGTCCGGCTGAGAGATATAATTTGCAGCAACTCCAAGTTCTCCTCTGTTCGCCCCAATGGCTTGTCCCCAAGGACCGTGCTAAAGATGGGCAGTGTCTCCCTGAGTGCCTTCCATGCCCTGGATAAAGGGAGAACTGCCAAGAACAGTAAATGGGAAAGCGGACTATGAAAAGGGCAGAACCTGTCCCACGTAGTGCAGAGCGCGCTTCCAATGAAGAAAGCGAGCCCGACATAAATCGGTACTCCTATAATTACGAAAATTGTGGGACTCAGATGGCGAAAATAGAGAAAGAGCGAGGCGCAGAAGATGATGAGCCCTATTTGAAGGAGGGAAGGGAGCACGTCGTCTAAGATGGCCTCGAGTCGCCAACGTTCGGCTCCGAGGAACCGCTTGAGTTGTTCCCACCGTTGACGGTCTGGACCTCCACCACTACGTTTCCGGTAGTAGACGAGCCACTGCCGACCGAGGACGGCGAGAAATGATGACATGATTGCGAACGCTAAGCTCAATGCGAAGAGCGCGTTGATCATGAAGATGTCACGAGTAGGAGAAAATGCTGCTGAGGGTAGAATAGGGTTGGCATGGAGGCTGTCATTCCTCCCCATAACTAATTGGGTTAAAATTGCATTGTTTTGCGCAAGGAGCGCATTCGTGTCATCAACTGGGTCGGCGGACAAAAGGGGGATGGTAAGCCCGAGGAATGCAGAATTGACGCCTGCGAAAAGACCAGCCTGGGTAATACGTGAGCGAGAACGGAAGCAATCACAGAAATAGCTGAATTAGTTACAAAGATGAGCATTCCATCTAACTGTTCCTTCAGTCCTTTCACCATATCCTCGTCAATCTCGTCCGCAACCGCATCGTAGCAGCGGTAGAATTTGCCGCCGTCTTGACCGAACTCTTCCGGTGGGTCGGGAATTTCGAAAACAGGAGCGGTGAGTGTGTTTTGGGTAGCTGCGTTCATAGGAGATAGTATATTTAATTGCGAAGGGATCCTGTGGCGGGGGATTCTCTGTGTCGGGGATGGTGGTGGAGGAAGGGATTTCCGAGGCCACGTGGTGTGCTGCGTGCTGCGCGGTCGCTCGCTACGGGCCCTGGTCAACCTGAGCCCAGTTCCCGACCCACGGTGGACCCAAACTGGATCCAAACAACGCTAGTCCCTGGGAGAGTCCATTTAAATGACGGGTCTGAGAAAATCTCCACTCTTGGGTTACATCGTTCCGGTCATCCTTTGCTCGTCCGCTGGAGGTTGACGTGCTTGAACTTCGAGAGTTCGCAATGCCGAGTGATCCTAAATGACGGGAGTCTTCTTACCGATTGTATTCCATACCGATGACCAAAGCGTGCTAGCACAGAATGCGGACTGAAAAGAAGAGTGTTTGAGGGCACACGCACAACGTCGGATGGGAGCGAGGACAGAAGAAATATGGCATGCATAGTTCGACTGGGACCCATGCCTCACAAGGAAGTCCATCTCAGTCGCCTAGAAAGTTTCCCAAACCAGTATGCCACATCACAACCGAACTGCTCTACTGCCCCGAGGCATAGAGCTTCTGGCTTCTGTTGGGGGTCCTTGGGCTTCCTCGGGTAGTTCTATAACCTCGCCCAGGTGCTCTCTGGCTCGGCACAAGAAGCAGCGACCGCGAGCGGATAAAGTCGAGAAAGTGAACAGCTATTAAACATATTGAGAACGTAGTTACTGTATAAGAGCTGATACCATAAAAGACAGAAGAAAATAAAAAGAATATAGAGAATAAGGAAACGTGGCGACAGCACCTGCATCGCGCTCCTGAGGGTGAATAGGAAATGTCACTGTAGTGAACGCCCCTGCGCGAATCTAACACGCAGGAGTCCCATCACGCTGCTGAAAACATTACCGAGATAAATATTGTGTCGAGATAACGAGTCTTCCTCAAGAGTTCCACCAATGAGGGGGGGGGTTGTAACCGGCTGTCGCTGAAATGTACGAACAGTCGTCAAAATAGCTTGAAGGGTGCTTTCTCCCCCGGGTCCTTCTGCGGGTCCGAGTTTGATGCTTGAGTGTAAACGGGCTTAGGCATCGTAGGCTCCACGACTGTGCCTTGCTTCCAACCATCGCGATCCACTGGTGGTTCTTTTTCCGAGCCTGGCTTGGTCATTCCTGTTTCATCGACGCCCTTCTTGTCCTGGTCTCCGCGATAACTAGCGAAAGGTGGTGGTGGCTCATTGATGGTAGGCGCGTTCCGTCCGTCCAACCTTTGGTGTGTGGGGGTCTCGAACAGCTCGGGGTACTGGTTCACCTCGGCAATTTCCTCCGGCTTCATTTGCGAGTTCTCTATCTTCTCCTTTCTCGCCAACGCCTTGTTCATTCTTCGCGTGTGGATAAAAGTTCGAAGCATACTGCAGCCAAGTACGGTGAAACAAAGACCGAAGACGCTTCCGATGACTGCTCCGGAAGGAGGGTTAAACGCCGAGCTGGGGCCCAAGCAAAAAGAAAACGTACCAGACCCAAGAACGATGCTGCCTGTTTTACTCAGCTTGACAGTCTCTTGCGAATATCTGGTTGGTCTCGCTCTCGGGAGCAATACGTGAGTCGGGGCCTCCCATTCGACTGGAGCCGCCAGCAAGATTGCTGCAAATGAGACCAACAATGAGAGGATTGCAGTTCGACGCATAGTAGCAGGCGGATGTTGAAATCGTCGGGAGTCGTTGGCAGCGTAGAGGTTGGAGAGCGAAGGGGGAGGTCCTGATCAGGCTTGGGCACGTCTCTTTTAAGGGCTGTCGATCCGTGGCCAGCCGCGTGCCTGCCGAAACCCGAGCTTTGATTTTTGGTTCCGACAGACGCCCACGCGGTCCACCCGAAACACCGCCACGCGCATCAAATCACAAAAAGAAAAGAAAAGAAAAAAAAACAACAACAAGACAATGCCAATCGTTGAAGTGCCTGGTGGCCGAGGAATGTATTTCTGAGCCGAGTGGTACCATGGAGTGTTTTGGTGACTGCCCAGCCACACGGTATGGGCACCGGTCAGCTTGAGCGTAGATCAGGCTGGTAAACCTTAAGCACTTATGTTTCGAGTTGGGTACGTTCTTCTGACGAACGCCAGCCGACGGTCGCTAAGAACAAAGGAGGGAACACGTGACACAAGCCTTTCAAGGGTTTATTAAGGGACTATTTGCAAAAAAGCGGCTATCAATGTCTCGCTTATGTCGTTCCGCCGCACAACTTGTCTGATAGATTAAGGAGCGAGAATTTTTATCTCGTACCGCTGGCAATAGTCAACCAGGGCATTGTTAGATAGCCGAATGTCGCTTCTTGGCCTCCCCAAGCCTCGGCGTCTATCATGACTATGCGGGTCTGGCCAGACTTAAAAGTTTGACTCTCTTGCTGCAATACTTACCCGGTTTTTTAGAACGAACGCGCCGAGGGTCCACTTATCGAGGCCACTATTATTTATGCTCCCATTGAAGTACCGCCTCTCGCTGCAATGGCGCCAAAATCACCTTGCATTCGTCCTTACGTAATATAAACCAGCCGGCAAGGCACCGAGTGCTATGCGACAAGGGGAGGGTGACGTTATCATTGACCGGGCACCGACCCTTCAGACGCGGGTTCCGACCCACGGCGAAACCGAGCTAGTTCCAACCAAGCTAGACCCTGCTATTCCCTGTGCGAGTTTAAATCACGGGTTTGAGAAAACAACCGCGGTTGGGTCACATTATTCCGGTCATCGTTCGCTCGTCTGCTGGAGATTGACGTACTTGAACTTTGAGAGCTTGCAGTACCAAGTGTTCCTGGATGAAAGGGGTCTTCTCGCGGATTGTGTTCCGTGTCGAATGACTAGGTTGCGTCAACACAGAAAGCGGAATGAAAAGAAGGAGCCTCGATTCATACCGCCAATTCCTTGTCTCGCATAGCAACCTTATGAACTGGGCACGCGCAAGACGTCGGATGAGAACGAGGACAGAAGAAATGTGGAATGCATAGTTAAGACCCATATCCTCATCATGAAGTAAATATGAGTTGCCTAGAAGACTGCACAAATTTATTAAGCTATATCGTCACCGAACTGTTCTACTGCTCCGAGGTCTGGAGCTTCTGACGTTTGCTGGGGCTTCCCCGGGGGGTTCTCCAGCCTCGCCCGGTTGTTCTCCGGCATCGGCTGAGAACTCACCACGCCCCTTGGTTGCATTGCCACTGGTGATTGTCTAGCATTTCCGCCCCTTGATCTCTCGGAGGAACAGTCGCAGGAACAGCAGCAGTCGCAGCACCCGCCGAGGATCCCACATAGAAGGCATTCGATGATTCCTCCGACTACACCCAGCGCGATAGAGCCTCCAAACACTGTCGAGAAGTATGAGCAACCGAACACAACATGTGCTGCAGAGTCGAGAGCAAGAAATACGGACCGCAAAGGACTATCTTTCCCGTTTTACCCAGATGGACACCGCCCGGTTTCCCCCTTGGCACCAGTTGGTGGGTGTCAACCGGAGCAGCTAGCGCCATTGTTGCGAACAAAATCGTGATTAAGAGAAATATCGGCCGAGACATAGCAGATGATAGTATGCTGACGGAGTAAGAGGTCGTCAAAGGCGTCCAGAGGTGAGGATGGTCGAAAGAGGAGAGGTGTTCGTCCGTCCACTCTTTGACAAAAAGAAAAAACAAGCCACATTTATAGTTAGAAAGTGAGCTATTTTCATACGTCATCCTTCCAGTTTCGCCAGCTCTGGAGATCTGGGAAGGGCTGGGGCCTGCCAAGATGAGGTATATATTTACGCGTGCACCATTTTTAGAAACCGTTGCCGTAACTGTCCAAATGGAGACACGGCCACAGGACTCGAGACCTATTGGCGTACACTAACGGTGAGCCTAAACGTACAAATACCCTTGGAGCAGTGCTTGACGGGCAAGAGCATGAGTTCCGACTTCCACTTCTCCCAAGCACCAAACACCCTTCAGCTGACGAGCCGCACAGCCAGACACTGGCTAACCTTTCTGCTCGCGCGCAGGAGGGGTCTCGTTCGATTAGTTCCTTGACTGAAACTAAGTGGCTACTTTTCCGGGTTTGGTATGCGCGTTTCATCCGTCCAACCTTTGGTGTGCGGGGGTCCCTTGACTCAATTCAACTCGTAGATCAGAGCGTGAATTAGACCCCGGGTATACTAATTAACTACCATACAAAATGGAAATAGATGCTTTGTCCTGTACAGATTGCCCTCTTCCCCCATTCTATCCACCGGAAAAATCCCGACGCCTCGATGGGAAGTTATACCCAAACATCCTGTCCACCAGGATGGAAGACCGGCACTGATAAGTTGGCCTCCCAAGTTTTGAGCGGAGTTTTCAATTGGGTTCAGCATTGATTTTCAGACCCGCACCCACACCCACACCCGCACTGTAACGTTGGAATAGAGTCCATGGACAAACGGCACGCGCGGCAAGCTGGTTTCGAGCTCCGACTAGGGACCCCAAAGGCAGCCTTGCCACCGCGAAGTGTTGTCACCCTCACAAGCGTGACGTGCGCCCCCATCGTTGTCGTCGCCGTCGCTGTCGCCGCCACTAACGCCGCGTGCCACGCAGCAGAGGGCACACTCGGTCATGTGTAAGATAAGTTGAAGACAATGAGAGTGGAACATTTATGGGGACGGAATACTACATGAGGTCGACGCTGAGACCTCGAGGGTACATATCCCTGACAGCACGAGTTGCTACTAGAGACAGGAGCAAAGGTATGGAGATACATCATGGTCATACTTAGCAGCGGTGCATTTGTAAGGGGACAATTCTGATTCGAGTCGCCACTCAAAGTGCACTTGTTCGACTCCCCCTCGTCCTGCATCGCACTAACTGTCGAAAGCAAACTGCCCGGCTGAATCATTTCATTCAACGTGGAGATCCACATTTCTTTATTACCTAGCTCGAGAAAATCATCACGCTGTCATGGAATGTCCTAGCAAAGGGTGCCGCAATCGTGGGCAGGGCCGGTGCGCCATGAGCTTCTTCCGCTAGCACTTCAGTCCTCCCAAGTTAAACTAGGCAACGTCAGAAACGCGCTGATACAGATCAGCTATATTGCTCAAGAGAGTACAGTCGAACCCGAGGCCATGCGTACACATGAAGTTGCATAGTCCCTTCTGATGCATTGCATTGGGGTACACGAATAGTCTAACTAGTAGTCCTGGTTTTTACGCATGAACCGCTCTCTTATTACGTATAACCTCTGAAAATTCATGGGCATCCTGTCCACGGAGCCCATGCAACACCTTGGGTCCTATGCTGCTCCGTTTCCACAAATATTCAAATAACGCCCCGTTTCGAGGTTTTATATGTAATCTACGGTAAAATTA
>WSTY01001135.1:0-12126 GCA_019633465.1 Tulasnella sp. 417
ATATCCGCCGATGCCTCTCATTCCCTCCATCCCCACCCGTCCGCTTCTCAGGCGATAGCACTCCCCTTCCCGCCGCCCGGTTCGGCCCCGTTAGCGTACTTTGCAGGCCCAAATGGAAGCATAATTGCCATTCCCCAACTCAAATCTAAACGAAAACAAGTCAAGAACCCATGTACGAATTGCCAAAAGGCGTGCAAGAAGTGCGACCAAGTTCGCCCATGTACGCGATGCGTCAAATATGGTATCGATCAGGATTGCGTCGATAGTCAGCGAAAGGAGAGGAAGAAAGGGATCAAACGCGGGCCGTACAAGATGAGGGAACCAAAGAGTGAGCGCAACGTTTTGGTCCCTTTTTTTTCCCCTGGTGTTTTTGAAATTGATTGTTGACCGTCGACGCTCGATTACCAAGTAGACCTCGAAGAAGAAGACCCTACCCTTCCGCAAGGGAGCGCGAATCTAGCCCCGACCCACATTCTCACCCCCGATAACGCGGCCGCATTCTAACTCGGAGGCACCGTCATCTACTCTTACACCCCCGCAATGGTCCAGTCAAGCACTAGTCCAAGTCCCACTTCGTCTCCTTCGTCTTCCTCGTCCAACCTCCCTCAATCTCCAACCCACCGGTCACAAGCCTCCTCCTCCACTTCGCCCTCCTCATCCGCTCAACACCACATCCAGATCCAACCTGCCATGTTACCAGCACAGATGCAGGTCCAAAAGGCACCCGACGGCTCGCTGCGATCTCCACCGCAGTACTACATCGCGACGCAACCCGTCGTTTCTGCTTCCGATTCAGGAATGGAGGAGAATGCGAACGGGGAGGGTAGCAGCAGTGCGGGTTCGTCAGTGCAACAGGTGCAGCTCCAACAGCACACGTTCCCCTTGCAATACTTTGGTCAAATGGCGTACGCTGGGTTCCCTGCCGGTTATGTCGTTCAACAGCCAGGTGCGGGACCCCGAGAGACTAAACCTCTCTTGTGATAACTTCGATATACCAAATCGCGCCATCCTCTCTGAAATCCACGTCTTCGCTCCATCAACATCAACGCCACCCTGTCGCTAGTAACGACGACCCTATTGAAAGACAAAAGCAGCAACAGCATCAGGGACGCTTGCCGCCGACGTTGAACTCGCCCCCGAACGGTGGTAAAGGTAAAGGCAAGAGCATCGAGTCGAGGAAGAAGGTAGCTGCTGCGACGTTGGCCGCTCAGCAGGGATTGGAACGTTTGAGAGTTGGCGGGGCTAGTGGATCGGAGTGAAGAAGGGGGCCAGGAAGGGTACTTTCTTGCGGTCGTTCGATCCTGTCTGCTTCTCTTTTTGTCCATTTCTTTTTCCGTCTTGTGTTTTTTTTTTTTCGGTAGGCGCACTTCTTCTTCCCATAATCCGAGCGTGGTTTTTTGTTTCGCCCTCTCCACTTAGTCCGTTGGCCCTTTGGCGGTTCCTGCTGTCCAGCCTTTTTTCCTTCCCTGTCTTATCATTCTCGTCCGTTCTTTGAGATATTTTCCCTCTCAAGCGTCGTTCCTTGCCCAGCCTCTGATCCTCCGCTGTTGCCGTCACCGTCACTGGTTGCATCTCCGCTCGACTGCGTTTTTATTCTTCACTGTTGAATTTCTTTGTTACATTGGTGTATATCTTGAACACCGTTGGATTTCTCCTCTCTGCTCGATTCCTCGAAGCCTTGCAGCGTTGAGCGGACGTGTGTTTCACTGGTTCGGGGTTTGGAACGCGGAGTCGACGACTTCGCATTCATAAAACACGCGCAAGGGTTGAAAATAAAATCTACATGAATGCAGATCCGCTTTTCCTCGACTTTGACATGATTTGGTCCCGAGAATTTCTCGCCGTATCGATAACCTAAGTATCAGCAAGTTTATGGAATATATATTTGGTTGAAGCCTAATCTATCTAATCTAGCGTGATGAACATCGACGGGGTCCTGTTTATGTTCTCGGAAAGGCTGGGCCTAGACTCGAGGGCGTGGTTTACGTTTACGAGAGCGACGTTTTGCCATCCAAGGTCTAAACTCGGAAAGGTCTGCCGGGAAGTAGGAATTAAACACTTCCCCCCCTCCATCCATCCCAATCCTCCTAGCCATGTCCACTCCCCTAACGCCCTCGAACTTTGGACATCCAAACAAGTACAGATGCTTTAGCTCGCTGGCCCCACGTAGTTTAAATATCCCCGATAAAGTCCCTACTGCGATATCGAGGTTTCCCGAGATGTCGAGACTGGAGATCTTGACCGAGCTGTAGTGGAGGACCGCTCGGACGACTTTCAAAACCTGGGCCGGCGAGAGCTGCATCCAGCTCAGATCTAGCTCGTCGCTGTTGGAAAGTTCCTGGGTGATAAGAAATCCTTTGATAATGACGGGATCACAGCACTTTGGAAGCCTTCTTTGGCGGAGGATTCTTTGTAGTCCCTCAACGACACCGTCCGTCGTGGACAGGGCGTCCGCCATTTGTTGAGCGTTTTCAGTACTTCTCGCCCCTATTACGACTCGAAGAGCCTTGATAAAATTTTTTGCGTCTTGTGAGGGAGCCTCTTCATCCATCTCGTTGGGCATAGGAGACCAGTCACTCCAAGCTTCGTCAAGGGTATGTTTGCTTCCTATGAAGTCTTCACCCTGAAGTGCCAGTATCGCCTCTTGGACATCCTGGTCTAGCTCTTCAAATAGGAGTGCGGCCTCCTCGTTGTAGTATCGGAGAGCGTAGTCTTCGGGATCGATGGGATAGCCAGGCCGGAAACCGTAATCTCCATCCCAACCCCAAAAGCAATAGGCTGGTGAGAATGGGTCCGTGACGTCGATAACCGTATAGCCGCTGTTGTTATCTTGACCCGTGCATCAGATGCAATCATGCGATGATTAAAGATTCTCGAGTGCCTCACCTTGATACCATGGATTGTTGTCGACGACACTTTCAGGGTATGTGCTGTCGGAGGGACCATAACAGTCTTGAACACATTGAAAAAGCCGTGCTACCAGGAATGGACAGGGATATGCGGCGTCGCTTTTGTCATAACGGTCTTGTTCGAGGCATTGCAATTCTTTCTCGAGCGGCCTTGCGTTTTTCTTGATGTGCTGGAGGAGATTCCAGGCCATCTTGACGACTTCCGGCGGATATAATGATTGAAGATGATAGGCGGCGACGATACGGTACCGGCCCAAGACGCTGGCGATAATATATATCTGGAACGTGTATTTTTTGGGACCGTCAGTTTCGAAGACCATGAAAGCCGAGCACCAAGGCACGCACTTGATGCCGGGTTCCCATGTTGAGGAGATTGGCACGTTGTGAGAGGGAAGTCCTGCTACGTCCTGGATGCGAAAGGAAGGTCTTTTATGGAGCGGATGAGGTTTATTTATGAGTCACGATAGGCTTCGCAGGTCCGTAGAGATGAGAGAACGCTTGCTTCACGACTGTGGAACGAAGCCCTTTTATGGAGGTGGATGGGTCCAAAGCCTAAATATATGAGTCACGGTAGAGCTCACAGTTCCGTAAGCGCGGGCCTGAATTTTCTTTCCGCTCGAGTTTGGTTCCGGTTTCAATAATCTGGGCTGAGTAGGGCACCCGCGCCGCCTGGTCAGGTAATAGGGTCAGTTGCTTGCGCCAGTAAACAAGACCGTTTCGTGCGGGGCGTATAGTCCTCCATTCAGCCAATTTGGTTCCAGACGAAAGATGGACCATTGTGGTCCTTGACCAGGCACACATCACTTTATCTTTTCCGGAAACACCGTTGGCTCCGGACTGAATTACATCCGAAGCCAAGAACGGTTTAATCGAATGGCCCGAGTCCGCGCATTTCATCGATCGTCACTGCCAGTGGCTCTCATGAGCGGTTGCAGGTAGCAAGCGAGCAGAACAGAGCAAAAATAAAATTAGATCGCTACACTGTTCGCGACGAGATAGACCGACGAGCCGCGTTTCAGGATTCTGTAATCTTGCCACAGGTGAAGATGCGAACGGCTCAGGGAAAAGGCACTTCCCAGCTTCTGCACATGTCACTTCCTAGTTGTGACATCCACTTATCCTCAGCTGAGAGCCTTCGAGTTTCCATCACTCTCAGCTCCACGAAATGTTTTGCTTCGAACAACCCACCCAATTGTAAGTGAATCCACCTTACCGAGTAAAGCCACCCTCAAAAAATATTCGGTGGCATTGTTTCGGACAGGTTGTCCAATCGAGCGCGCGTCCTGCAGTCGACTCGTAAATGCGGAAGTTACCGCGAGAAGTCGGGCCTTCGCTCATAAAATAAGAAGACATCACCGAAAATTGGCCACTTTAACCGGTCCTTCGCTGCTTTCCGAATCCAATCCTGCTTCAGTTGCAGGCCCTGGTAAATTCCCTTCTCCGAAGCCCATTGGAACGGGTCGCGGTTGATCTCTCCTCGTCTGAAGCTTGATACTCGTCGTCGTCGTCGTCATCTTCTTCTCCGCCTTTTTGGACGTGACCATTCCGAGGCCATCCCCTCCAAACATGGTGGGGTCGACGATGAGGTTGACCTGCGCGCTCTCTCCGGGTCCGGGTCCGCCTTTGCCCTACTTGCTCTTCTCCCCCCGGCGGTCTTTCCATTCCGATCCGCGTATCTCCACCTTTCTTCTTCTTCCCCTTACTCCCGGGCCCGGTATGATCGGAAGGACCATCATCCCGGCGCGGTGCATCTTCTGGGTGTTACTTTGTCGGGGGTTTTCGTCGTTTGGGGCGCCTCGTGCACGGGCGGATGTGGAAGATCCAGACCATGAAACCGAATGTGGCCCCTGAGAGAACAGAACTTACATGACGTACGCTTGGGGTTTGCCAGCTGGAGACGGGGGTGTCGTTGAGTGGATTGCCACAGCGCCATAGATTCCTGCCACTGCTCCACCACTTGCCAGAGTCGTTCGAACTGTCGTTTGGCGGCGTGGACCAAACGTTTTCAGCACCCCCTCGTCGTCCAATCTCCTTCCCATCCCCATTCTTGTGACCAAACTCTCTCTCCAACACCCGCATCCTCTCCTCCCTTTACTGAATCAGACACGTATTGTGGCTGGTCATCCGGGTGGTAAGGTGAGAGGCGGAGTTACCCCCGGGCAGATTTGACGCAGCATTGACATCTTGGGTGTTGGATTGAGGATATTAAGAGGAGTGTGGGTAGGTGGGATAAGTAGGGGCTGCTTGCGGAGGCCATACGCCGAGGTCTGACTCCTCGGTATTCGGGAACCTGGTGGCGTCATTCTTCGTCGTGCCGTTCAGTGTTTTGGAGTACCAATCCCTTGACCATTTAGGAAGCCGTCTGATATCCTAATCCTCGGACTGTTGGAATGTGTCGAATGCCCATCTATCGGATCCTGCTGTGGCTGATCTTGGCTGTCGGGGCCGAAGACCTGGAGAGAAAGTGGGTGGAAGAGAGGTGTGACGCTTGTTGTTCATCTTCCTGAAGGGATTTCCAGCAACGGGATGTGGAAGTGGTGATCGGGGCGACGAACGACCAGGGGACGTGGTGGAAAGAGTGACGAGACCTTCCCGGGCGGAGGCCAGAGATGGAGGAGAACCAAAGGACCGATTGCTCTCAAGAGTTCCACGACTACGGATGTTCTCTGCAGAGAGTGGCCTGTCTATCGGGGTGGTGTCATTAGGATTGAACACCACACGACTGTTGGTGCAGTCAACTGTATTAGAGGGAAACGCGTTTGTTTTGTGGAGCGTGGCATTTCAGGGGTCTATGGTCTGCGTGCAGCCTCTTCCGAGTCTTCCCTGCCAAGAAGCCGCGCCCTTCAATTAATTCCGCTAGCTTGCATTTTCCTATTCCTCCTATATATATTCACTTCCTCGAGCCAGCTTGTGACATACACACATTAAAGCACGTTCGAATTTCACGACAGTCTCGCCTCTACGAAATGTCCCGCTCCAAACAACTTATTCACTTTAGCGACTAAAAGCAGCCCTCAACAAAATCTCCGGTGCCTTCTCTTCCTCCAGAATGGGGTCGTCCATTCGGCGGTCTCTATGCATTCGCCAACGGCAGAAGTTATCGCAGCACCGGCACGAAGTCGTCAAAACGCTGGACCTCGCTTAAATACGGGATGTATAATTATCGAACAGGTCCGGGTAGAAGTGGCAAAGTCGTGGTCGGGGGAGGGCCGTGAAGAAAACGAGCTCTTCCAAAACCGCCGGAAAAACCTTGCTGCTCGCGTCGTCCTCCAGAGAGGAAGCCATCACAACCATCAAGACCTTCACACCGAAAGGTCCTAACAACACCGTTCACATCGACATCGAGGTATATGAATGCCAGTTGGTGGAGCGGGGAGGGGGGAAACGCCAGCTCCGACTCGAACAATCTCAGAATGTCCTGGCCGGCACATACACGGCCTGGGATTTTCGAAAGCTCGTGGAGGTAAAGGCAAAACCCTAGAGAAGAAGCCAGAGCTTGGCGTGGCACGCCTTCCGTTGATACTTTTCCCCTCAATGGAGGGATGTTGTGGCCGCACAGTTGGCGAACGATGGAACGACGCTAGCATCGGCGTCAACACGTTCGGGCTCGATGACGACGTAATTGAACGAATCTTCGGGGTAAGCATTTTACTTCTTCGCGTACCCCGGTTGAATTACGCACGATCACATATGCTCTAGGTTAATGTTCTCGGTCGTTTCCTCTTCATCAACCGCTTTCTTCCTCTGGTTTGCAAAACAACCCCTCCCCCCAAAACAGAGCACTCCCTGTCCAACAACCTTCACCCTCCCCCCTAGGCCCGATTCAAGTCTCTGGAGGAGACCAACGACCCCAATCTCCGCCAATACCAACACTACGACCGCTCCAAGCTCGCCATCATCCCGTGCGTCAGGGCACTTGTCGAACACGCGGCGAAGCCCTTACCCCCAAAGGCTTGGGCGCTCTCTCTGCATCCCGGACTAGTCAAGGCCACATAGTCTCAACGTAGTGCAACAACCTTGTAGTCAACCCTGCTTGATCAGCCTTATATGGTGAAAACTCGAATCCAAGGCTAGTCGATGGAAGCGCCGGCGTTCGGCCACCGTTCTGTATCGGCGGTCAAAGTGCCTCGCGTTGTCGTTCATCCGGGCCCCTCAAGCAAGCACTCTCAGCAGCCCCCGGGTGGCGGCGGCTCGAGATGTGGAGCACAAGCAGAAATACGGCGACGTGAACAGGGATGTATGCAGGGGAGATAAGGGTTCGCAGGTTAGTGACCGGTGCCGTTCCGCCTTCCGCAGCTTACTTGCCTCTTAAAGCCGTAAATAGTAATTGTACTTTCGCTCGGCCATGCAGGTGAATCAAACAGCTGATCGAATACAGGCGACTGCAAGAACGGTCTGGTCGCGAAAGGAAGTCGAGTGAGCTGTAACCTTCTTAACCAGGTTTGTCCCCTTTGTTGCGACTCTCACGTCACAGCGAGCTTGGCGAATCTCTCGGTGAATCAACCGCCGATTACCCGTGTTGGCTTAGTATAGAGGAAAATAGCACTGCCGGGCTTGCCTTGTTGGCAACTACAAGTGCTGTGGAATGACGTTATTGGCTTGAAAACGTTTTGTGGCGGACATACGCGGTCATCTCAGGTGATCATGAGCGGCCCCGAAAGCCGCGCACCCCCACGCCCGCCTCGCACCTTTCGCGCGTGGCAACGATCTTGGGTTGGTGGTGGAATTCTTGAACGACCTTTCTTTCCCTCTCTGCTCTTCTGCCCATCCATCCGCGCATCTAACAATCCATCGATGATACGATATAAAAAAATCTGTATACTACCATCCCAGCGACTCAACCAAGACGACTTCGATGATGATCCGGAAAAGCTCATGGGTCTTCCTGAGACCGAGAAGACGAGCGAGTTCTGGAAACGCTACGACCGCCAAGCCGACATCCACGACTCCAAGATGACCGAGGACCTCAGCGAGAACCTGGATGTGCTTCTAATCTTTGTGAGCTCATTCACCTTTCATCTGAAGTTGTCGTACAAAATCGGGCTTTCAGAGCTCACCAGACTCCGTGACGCAGGCGGCTTTGTTCTCAGCAATCAATACAACGTTCATCTCTCTCACAATGTCAGGCCTTTCGTCTGATCCCCTCACTGAAACCAATGCACTCCTCCGCCTCCTGGTTACGAAGGCAGACAACAGTACCCTTACACCCGCCGACCTCTCTCCCCCATTTGCTGCCTCATCGAATTCCGTCATTGTCAATTGTTTGCTCTACGCGAGTTTGAGTTGCAGCTTGCTTGCCGCGATGAGTGCGATGATGGCGAAAGAATGGCTGCAGAGCTTCGACCGAACCGGGCAGACGGGGCCGTTGGAGGAACAGGGTCGATTCCGGCAACGCAAGTTCAACGGAGTCCGGCAATGGCGTATGGAACCAATCATCCGATCCCTCCCCAATATACTCTTGCTCTCCGTCATCCTGTTCTTTGCGGGGGTGTGCCTGTTCCTTTCGCCTATTAACTGGGCGGTCGCAACCGTTGTAATTGCATTTTCCGGCATTGGGGCAATTTTGTGTGGTGTAACCATAGTCGCAGGCGCCACCTCTCCGCTATGTCCCTATCAATCTGCTGCATCCAATGCGTTGAGGTTTCTGTTTTCTCCTTCATGGTGGAAGGGTCTAGGGATGGCCATTGTCAACAATGTAAATCCAAGGCCGCCTGATCGAAGGATTCGTGATGTGATCCATCGCTCTCCGAGCCTTGCCCCCGCCATCAGGCAATCGCTGCCTACTGCAATCCTTTCAACCGCGCCAGATAAAGCTGTGACTCCCGAGCAGGCAGAGGCTGCACAGGCGGCTGGTTGGCTCCTTTGGACAACGTCTAATCGAGCAGATCAAATCGCCGCAGCCCAATTCATGTGCAGTCTAGATAAAACCACGCATGCTTTGGCATTTGAGGACTCGGAGACTCGGCGACGCCTTGTTTTCATAACCCACGAAGCGTTCGATATCTGGTGCTCTCAACCGACTGAAACTAACCAGGGGGCAGCAGAGCTGGTGGGATTAGTATTATGCCGTGCCCTACTCCAACACCCCGAGAATACTACTACGCGGGAAGACCTAACCAATTTTCAATTATTTCAGTCAACGACTTTTGGGGGGACATTTTTGCGAGCAGTCCAATTTGCGTCGACCAAATACTCGTGTCACAGGTTTGAAGACATGGAAATCATTCTTCACGTTGCCGTTCTGCTAGCGATCACAAGCCGAGGCCCGGTCATCCCAAAATATCAATGGGCTGGGCTGTCACGGTTTTTCTTACGCAGAAACGAATCTCAGCTGGTCGATGTCCTTCTGGGCCTATGGGCGAAGACTTTCTGCAATACCATCCCTGATAAGGGTTCTTTCGATCAACCCCCCGCATTCCGGGAGCTTGTGGACGAAGGAAATGATAAGTGAGTATGGTATCAATCGGCGATGTGTAGCATCCAGGGTCTAACCGCTTTCGATTTGCAGAACCGTCCTTGCTAGAGATTTATCAAAGGCTGTGATATGTGGCACAAGAGTATTGTCTTCAGTTCATGGGGATCTACAATCTAAACTACAGGTTGTGAAGGGTTACCGCATATGCTTGCAACGAGTGGTGGAACTCTCCACTGAAATGCTGCAATCTGAGCTGGTCAAACTGATTGACGGTGTTGCGGGTTTTGTATTATCTTATGTTGACCCTCAGACATCGTCAAACCCCGAGGAATCCAACCTGGATTTGATCAGTGTCTCAATTGAGGCCGTAATTGCATTGGATGCCCTCCTTGACAGAAACCGCCGCCTGAATCGAAACCCCGTTCCCCCAGTAGCACGGACTGAACATCCTGAAATCAGCAACCTCATTTTGGCTGCTAATCACATTCTGTTGGATGGCTGTGAAAGCCTTTCTAGGTTGGGACTACCGCCAGCCAAGGTGCTGAAGCGGATGCTGAAGCCGGTGCTGAAGCCGGCGCTGAAGCGGGTGCTGGAGCGGGAGTGGGTCCAGGTGCTGGTGGAGGAGCATACACGCGTGCGGGAGCGGGAGCGGGAGCGGGAGCGGGAGCAGGAGTGGGTGCGGGCACGGGCACGGGCACGGGCACGGGCACAGGCACGGGCACGGGCACAGGTGCAGGCACCGAGGCAAGCACGGTTGGAGGTACGGGCGGTGGTGCGGTTATGGGTACGGGCATTCGCGCGAGGGTGGGCGCGAGGGCGGGCGCGAGGGCGGGCATCCCGGCGGGTGCGGGCACAGGCACAGGCGCGAGTGTCGGGGCGGTGGCGGGCATGGAAGCAGCAGTGGGGGCGAGTGTGGAGGCCAGTGTGGAGGCCAGTGTGGGGGATGCTGCGACTATTGTGGGGGATGGGGCGGGGGGCTCGGGGGCTGCGGGAGCTGGTGCAGGAGCAGGAGCAGGAGCTGCAGAGGGAGCTGGAGCAGGAGCTAGAGCGGGAGCTGGAGCAGGGGCTGGAGCAGGGGCTGGGGCGGGTGCTGGAGCGGGAGCTGGTGCAGGGGCTGGTGCAGGGGCTGGCGCAGGGGCTGGTGCAGGAGCTGGTAGTGGCTACGGCGGTGGATGCAACTGTGGACACAGTTGTGGATGTGGCGGTGGACATGGCTGTGGACGCAGCTGTGGATGCGATGGTGGACACGGCTATGGACGCAGTTGTGGACACGCCAGTGGATGCGGCAGTGGACAATGTCATGCATCAATGGGTGCCAGAGATGATTAAGGATCCTGCCATGCATTTACAGGTGGAGTCAGCCATTTTAAGAACACTGCAATGGGTGTGGAAGACAGCATATGGCATTCAACATGATCACCAGAAGCAAAGGATTTTCATTTCAAGTTGCCAACTCTGGGCTCCTTTGGAGGCAAGACTCAGTTTTACAGTCAAGGATGTAGAATGGGGTGTCAATGGTGAACGACTAACCCTCCATAATGGTAATCGGGACAAGCTTCTCACATCCGACAACCTAAATGGGATAGTTGAACTTGCAGAGGACCTTCGAAGGGATCGGAAGAAGTCCGAGTTCATTGCCTGCAATGCTGATGTGGGAATCAATCGGCTATATGTTCATTTTAATCGACGGGTTGACTGGAATTATGGCCTCTACGATCTTCGAGAACAACAGGTGTTGTGCCCTCGGTCAACAGAAAGAGGGATTGGGATGATCTGGTAGCTTTACAGACGGAGCATAGCTATTCTAGGGTTCGTAGGTGGTCTGAATTTGGCAGTAAGGCTACGTTGGTGTGTAAATTCCACGCTTTACTCAAGTTCCTTCATCTTCATATTTTTGCATCCTTGTCACCTGTTCTGCCAAGTTTGCTTTCGAAATTTTGGGTCTTCTATTGCTCCATCTGTATCGCCACAGCAGGCCCGTTCCATTGATTCGTTTGACGTGTCTTGAAGCCTCACCCTGCAACTGTAGGAATCCAAAGGATGATTACGATGGAAGGCGCCCTCACGAGCTCTTCCGCCTCCGAATATAGAGCCTTTTTCTCCATCTCTTCCAGTGTATCTACCAGTTACTCTCGGCCTCGCCAAGGGTTCAATGGGATAGGCAGGTGCAAAACCATAATCCTTGGGTGGGCACGAGAAGCAATGAGCTGCGGAGGATGGGTTTGTAACATCAATGACCGTAAAGCCAATGTTGTTTTCCTCGCGCATGCAGGCCGTCAGATGCAAGCATCAGATGATTATCTCCTTGGGAATTCGTCTTCCATCAATGGGTCCTTACTAATCACACCTTCTAGGTACCTGCACTCATCGGGCCCGCAAAAGTCCTAGACATGTTAGTGAAGTGCGCCCGGAAGCTTGCACTGGTATGTAAGGCATAGTATAGGGACTGCGTCGGATTTGGTCGACGCTGAGGGCGGGTGAAAGGCACTAATCTCACCAGACACATGTCATCTCTTTCGTTTCCGGCAAGTCTATAGAGTTCAGACCAAATTAAATCCAAAGTCATCCACCCAGGAACCGTTGGTGCTTTCTCTCTGGCTGTCGTCCGCTGTCGTAAGTTTTGACAGGTAGGAAGCGGGCACACCGCCCCAGAATACAGCAACAGAATCAGATCGTAACATTGGTCGTGACAAGATAAAGAGGAAATGGGAACAACAAACGAAAGCAGTAGTAGGTCGAGCGGAGTCATAATATACTTTAGTCAAACAGACTTTGAAGTCGCAAAGGTCGAAAAATCCAGGC
>WSTY01001137.1:0-12107 GCA_019633465.1 Tulasnella sp. 417
GCAGCCAAGCCACCAGCACCTGCACCTCAACCACAAAGCTCTGCAGGATCATCGACCCCCATTCCACGAGAACCTTCACGAACTCCGAAGCCTGCAGCAGCTTCCGGATCGGCATCGACATCCGGGTCAGCCTCCCAGCCTCCTGCGGCAAGCAGCTCCTCCTCCAGCAGTTCAAGGGCCGTTATGCCCTCGCCAGCATATATTGCGCCGAATGTTTCCAAGAGGAAAGCCCCCACCTCTCCTGCGGCAGAGAACCCTAGGAGATTGAAGTTACTCTTCCGGGAGGGCGATAAAGCGACTGAGGAGGGTACAAGTCGAGCAGACCGTTCTTCCGGGTAGACGTATTGCTTGGGTTGGATTGAGGATCTTGGTTGAATGGTGTAGGAGGTGTAGTCATAACTCGTGTATTACCTATTTTATTGCTTTATGTGATCATTTCTTGATGCGGAATACGCGACGTCGAAACCGGACCTCCGCCAGAGCCTATCGGCGGATCGTACGTTTTCTCTCTCGCTCTCGTTCGAGCTGATGCAGACCACCATCGATTGATAGTCAACCGGCTAGGAAGGTAGCTTTTCCTGCCCGCCCATGGTTCCCTAGCGCCCATGAGCAGTGGAACCCTCCACCTGCCTAACTACTGTGGCAGCCTATGTGGTCTGAGATCTGTTGAGCAACTGCGCACCTTTGCCACGTTAGTAATACGGCTGGTTACATTCGAGCGCCCACACATCTAGTATTACAACCAATCACAACGTAGCTTAGACGACCCCCTTGTGCCGTTTGCAATTAATATTGTCAATCAAGAACCTACAGTGTAGATATCACCCCTAGCTTTATCTTAGAAAATGCTTTGAATCCTTAGACCTCGTCACACTGTTTTACCTTTTAATTTCGGTGCTACCCTCGTATGTATATGGCTTGGCGGTGGGCGAGCTGACCGAATGACGCATTCCGCAACGAAACGAATGGGTTCTGCAGGTCTAATACCGTTGGTGCCACTCTACACTGCAACCGAAACATCCTTCTTAAGTATGATAAGGGTTCTGCCTACTCTGGTTTCCGGCACGTTCACAGCGCTCTTGCGACTCTTGGGTTCGCTTCTCAACACGCCGCGGACCCCAACAACCACTTGTTCAGCGCGACATACCGCCGCGGTCCGTTTTAATCAAGACCGCCCCTCGCATCAAGTCATCGGCACTTCATCGTCTTCTAACCACCGAGTCCGTTAAACCAGAATATGAGCGTTCAGCTCGACTTTGCCGCCCTCGTGTGTTTATAATCAAGTCAAGTTCCCCCCAGTACCCTGATGACGTCCTCCACCTACCCCAATAGAACACTTGCCTCCAAGATCTCAACCACCTCTTTGCAGACATAAGCAGACTTACACCTGAGTCAGGGTACGAGGAACAAATAGGTGGATATGGCACTGTTCGGGTGTCAACATTGGATTCTGGGACCCTGGGGGCGGTCCTGGTTGCGGCTAAAACAATTCGCCTCAAAGATCGGCGCAAGGATCCAAAGCGCCTTGCATTTGTATGTTTAAGCGCTCGATATATTCTGATTTCAGTAACGTGAACAGATTTCTTTCCTTAGCGCCTGGCTCCTGAGCTCAAGATCTGGGCGGGCTTTCGACATCCCCATGTCCTTCCCCTCATGGGCTACTACCTCGATAACGACTACAAGATAGCGGTGCTTATTTCCCGGTACATGATCCACGGAGATTTGAAGGAGTATATCGATCAGCAGAAACCGTTGTGGGACGCGCGCTTGCATTTGGTAAGCATTTCGCGGAAGTAGGGAGATGACGGGACGATACATCGGAATGACTTTCCTGCAGGTGTGCGACGTAACGGATGGGCTTGCATATCTTCACGAGCAATCCCCCCTGTACTTCACGGGGACATAAAAATGGTGAGATAATTTCCTTCTGGTGCACCCCTCTGGGCGCTGAAGAGTCATTATTAAGAAAAACGTCCTCGTGAGCGCGACGACAAGGGGAATACTCGCAGATTTTGGCCTATCGAGGGCCCTGGAGGACGGCCCAACGGGACTCACCACCAGCGACGGGCTCAAAGGTACGCTCCGGTGCTACAGTCCAGAGCTTATACGAGAGCAGGGCAGCAGCCACTCCTTGCCAAGTGATATTTGGGCGTGGGGTTGCTTAGTCCTCGAGGTCAGCATGGCAGGATCCCTGTAGCCACCCTCTTTTACTCCTATGTTTAACACCTAAATCTATTAGGCTTTAGCTGATTGGATACCTTACGGAGAGAAGAAATCGGAACATTCAATCATATACGCTCTGATCAACTGTGAACCGCCAAGTGATACGGAAACGCTCTCCTTTCCTGCCCCGGATCTCAAAAGCCTGTTGGGGAGATGTTGGAATATTCAGCCCTTGCAGCGACCCTCAGCATTTGATTGTCTGCGAGTTGTAGAGTCAGCGTTGTCGACCCCACGATTGGCGGCGGACGTTCAAAGGTTATCGTTGATCGAAGAACTTCGTGCCTTGCTCGATACAACTTTGATTATGGAAGACGTCGAGGAGCTGCAAAGACGTGCTGTAGCCTGTGGTCTACCGTCGGATAACGAACAAGCTATCAGGCTGACGGAGCTTGCTGAACGTGGGCGTCAGTGGTCCAAGAATGCGCACATGGTCCTCGATTCACCCGTCATCGCGTTGGAGGACCTCAACAGGCTGGTGGCCCCTCCATGCTCCGTTCCAGTCTTCCCGTCGCTGCTGGAGAGCCTCGAGAATGCCCGTAACCGTGCTCGCGAAATCGAAAAGCAGGCCAAGGCCATCCTCTATCCTTCTGTCGGTCGCCGGACCCCGATTCCAGAGGCACTCCGTCTGGTTTCCACCACCCAGAAGGACTTCCTTATCCCTGCCATCCAAATCCTAGCGGAAGTTGCTCCGAAAGCCGCTGATGTTGATAAAACCTGCTTTGATATCATCAACAATCGATACTCCCCGCAGCCGCTACACAAACCGCTGTTCGAGGAGCTTCGGGACATGCGCAACACCGTTCAAAAGAAGCTGTGGATGTTCTCCATCCCGAGCTTCGACATCGTTGACCAGCAGCTCGTTCAGCACGACGATTGGTTGGAGAAGCTCCCGTGGTATCGAACTCCGGAACCTGCTATGCAAGGCAAGCTCATCGTCGACGATGTGGTGCAGAACACCCGCCCAGAGGACGACAAGCCCCCGTCGGACCCTGAGTGCACCTGTATCTGTCCCCTTCCCGTCAAGGTCACCGTCGCGAAACAGGCGGACGCCGTGCAATGCGACCATTGCGGAGCCAAGTTCCATCACAAGTGCATCCAGGGACGGTCGTGTCCATTCTGTGACCATCATCATTGGAACGGGTCGTTGAACAAACCGCGAAATTTCGAGTACATCGATCTCTTACCCATCGCGAGAGCAGCACCTGACCTTACTCGCAATTACTCCTTGGCATGGAAACATATGGACATCATCATCACTTATGTTGATCGGCTTACAAGAGCGATCGATATCTTCCTCGCTGGTGTAAACGAGCAGAACATCAATCCAGCGCCGCCACACTTCATCCCACAAACCCGGCACTTCCTCCGCAAACTTTACAAGATGCAGTTCAGCATCAAAGCGCGCGCCGATATCCCTTCATATGGCCTCACGCTATGCCACGTCCATCGTTTGCTTGCGAATAACACCAAACCTGCCCAGGACGCCTCGCAAAAGAAAAAGACACAGCGTCGTCCCAAGTTCATCTTCACGGCAGAAGTTATGCCTCTTGCAAGTGACGGATCTCGCTGCCTTTGTAAGGGCAGTCACGTTGGACATCGCCTCATTACGTGCAATTCGTGTTCATACAACTTCCATGGCTATTGCGTGCGTTATAACGAAGCCAATAATCCTGCTCCAAAACCCTGGCGGTGCCCGACGTGCATGATCCGCAAGGGTAAGCAATATCCGCAATCCGCTGTGCGCGTGAGGGCTGTCGGTAAGTCATCTATAGCAGAGCGCCCCAAGTCCCCTTTCTAATTTCTCTCTTCTCACCAGCCGAACAGGAACTAGACGTCTACGTCGATACTAAAGCTTGCCTTGAGAACTACAGCTGGCAACTAATTCGACAGCGTCTTCCCCTTCCTACTGACTACACCATCATCTTGGAATTGGAACGTTTCATTGGTGGCAGTAATCAGTTCCCGGCGTCGTCGCTTGCATCTCAACCGCACACCTCTGCCGAACCATCTACCCCCGTTCCCCGAGAGCCTTCGCAAATATCGAAACCCGAAGCATATCCACTATCGGCATCGGTGTCAGGGCCAACACTGCAGCCCCCTGCGGCAAGTGGCGCTTCGACCGGGAGCTCCAAGGTGGTTATGCTCTCGTGAACATACATAACGCGAAGTGTTCTAAACGGAAAGCTCCCACATCCCCTGCAGTGGAGGATACTGGAAGAGTGAAATCGTTCCTCCGGGCGGACGATCAAGCGACTGATGAGCTAACGAGCTGGGTAGATGGTTCCGCGGCGGCGTAGGAGCGCCGCTTGAATTTGATCGAGGATTAGGTTAAACGAACGAGTAGACGTACCTGGTTTATTCGACTTGATTGCTTTATGCTATGATCTTCTAACACGGTATACTCTGGTGAACTTTCTTCCTGATGGTGCAGTTGCAAAGCATCGTACGTGTGATGGAAGTTCACTCAGACACTCCCTCGAAGTTGATGGAGTTAGATTCGCGCACCCCAGTCCAGGGGGGCCACGACTAAGCTAAACCATGAATGCTCAATGATGGGGCACACCAAAAAAAAAACCCATCAGAATAAGGTTGAGTAAGCGAGTGGGCCAAAGTCAAGGTGAAGCGGGACTAAACTGAAGAAAGGATATGTCGACATCAACCTCCCCATGAATAGTATCCCTTCGTTGAAACGAAAGGAAAGCGATAGTACTCCAGCACATCGGGGTCTAACTTTTGTTTAGAGGAATCAAAATGTCCTTGGGACGATGGCGGAGTCGATTGGGAGAGGGAAGCGGTGGGTTCTGACATCGACTCTTACTTTGAAGTCGAAGCCCAACATCGAATAGGGAAGCCGGGTGCTTGGAAGCGATGGAGCTGAGAGGCGTCTCCATATCTTTTCAGGCTTATGCATAGGCGAGTAACTCCCTAGGCACGTTGTACCCGGTGAATTGGTGTGGCGGACCATGGGTTTCCAGAAGCTTCATCTGACATCGGGACTGCCGGGAGGTGGAGAGGGGGAGGCCACGAACGAACACAGTTCTGCGACCGCCCAGGTTATGAACAATTTTTTGATTTGTTTATTTGGATTTATCATAAATGTATCATCCAAGAGATTTAGGATCATTACATCGAGGAAATTGGCTTTTCTTCTCACTGGCATGACGAAATTACGGGACCAGCGAAGATCGCGGAGGTAAGACGCGGACACACGACATTCACGATCCTCTGCGTCCTGACCGACTTTCCTCACCTAGCGTCATCTTCGTTTCATGGCAGACGTTAATGCGCGAGAGAGGATACACGCCTTGATCTTGTTATGTGGCACTAAAATTCTAGGCGCGGTATGGACGGATGGCGTTGCTTATCATGATAAGGTTGTGTAGAAAAGGGACTCGGCCCTGATGAGATAATGACTCCGGTTATCCAACAGCCACGCTTCGTTTCAACCTCGATTGCACACCGCTAACCAAGACTCTCTCCATATCGTACGACATCTTCCCCGCAGCGTCAAATCTATTGGACTAGATATGAGCATTCAGCTCGACTATGCTGCCCTTGTTTGTGAAGATAGCCCTCTGCCGCGCACCGCCCATTGATATCTTCCTCGGCTCCACTAGACAAACTGCCTCCGGGATCTCGATCATCTTTTTATAGACATTAGCAGAATTACCCCCGAAACTGGGTACGAGGAACAAATAGGCGGATATGGCATCGTCCGAGTGTCATCCCTTGACTCCGGCACTCCAGCCGCCGTTTTAGTCGCGGCGAAAACGATCCGCCTCAAGAATCGACATACCGAACCCCAAAGAATCGCATTTGTCAGTGAATAATCTGATTGGCCTCGTACACCTCAGCTTTCTAAACACTTAACTTCCTTAGCGTTTGGCTCGTGAGCTCAAAATTTGGGCGGGATTTCGTCATCCTCATGTCGTCCCCCTTATGGGCTACTACCTTGACGCGGATTACAAAATGGCGGTTCTGATTTCTCAGTACATGATACACGGCGATTTAGAGGAATATATTCATGAACAGAAGCCATCGTGGGGTGCTCGATTGCATTTGGTGAGTGCGTTTCACGTGGCTGATAGCACCGAGCAGAGTATTCTAAACACAAGGCCTAGATCCGCGACGTGACTGATGGACTTGCATATCTTCACGGGCACACCCTACCTGTGGTTCATGGCGACCTCAAAATGGTACGACGGCCCCTCTTCCACTCGGGATTTCCTCTGATTGACATGCCATTTTAAAGAAAAACGTTCTGGTGAGCGCGGATAAACGAGGAGTTCTCGCGGATTTTGGCCTCTCGAAGGCTTTAGGAGAAGGTCCATCGGGACTCACTACAAGTGATGGGCTTAAAGGAACGCTGCGGTACTATAGTCCGGAGCTCATACGAAATACGGATACCACCCGCTCCCTGCCAAGTGATATCTGGGCGTGGGGTTGCTTAGCTCTCGAGGCTAGTACAACAGACTCCAACGGACCCCGCTTTTTTGCTTCTAACTGTAAGGACAAACTCTCTTAGGTACTTGCCGACAGAATTCCCTATGCGGAAAAGAGGCAAGAGCATTCGATCCTCTTGGCGCTCATTAACAACGAAACTCCCTGTAACGTGGAGAGCCTTTCCATACCTGCCCCTGATCTCAAGAACCTACTGGAGAGATGCTGGGCTATTCAGCCATCGGAACGACCTTCTGCAGCCGATTGCCTTCGAACTATCGAGTTGGCGTTGTCTGTAAGCCCACTACTGCAAGCCACCGATCCAAAACCCCGCGTCAGGGTAGTAGATTCTTCGCATATTAGGTCTCCTGAACGGAGCGTGGACCCCCCAAGGACGACCCCCCGGCCGTTTGGCATCGACGATTGCCCCACTTTCTATCCTACTGTAGAAGAGTGGAAGGATTCTATGGCATATATCGCGTCAATATCCGACCGTGCAAAACCCTATGGAATCTGCAAAATTGTGCCGCCAGAAGGATGGAAGATGCCTTTCGTCTTGGATGCAGAGGTGTGAATGGATACATTGCTGTCCCTACTTTTCACTGTTTTCACACTTTTTAATCAACGCTCGCTGCTGCCACCAAGAATTTCCGCTTTAAGACGTACCTTCAACGCCTGAACTCTATTGAGGCTCCATCCCGAGCGAAGATCGACTTCCTAGAACAGCTGTACCGCTACCACCAACAGCAAGAAATGGACAGGTTGACCCTGCCTATCATCAACCACAAACCGCTCGACCTATGGCTCTTGCGAAACGAAGTTCAAAAGAGAGGCGATTTTGATAATGTGGGTTTTTTAATCCTGTCTTGAGATCTATGGCAGTTCCTGTATGAATTACTCCTAATCGCGGGCTCGTTTGCATACGTCCTTTATTCCTTCATTTTCTCCGTACTACCGATTCTAAAATCCAATAGGTTAGCCGGGCCGAGCAATGGGGCGAAGTTGCAAGAGCCATGGGCTACGGTGGCATCCCCAATGTTTCGACGGTACTCAGCAATGCGTACGCCCAAATCATCTTACCGTTCAAACAATCCCCCGATCAGATTCAGAAATCGACGTCAACACCCTCCCTCTCACCCCAAACCCAGTACCCTCCAGCATCGGCCGGAGCTGCGAGTACGATGGGCGGGCGAATGGGGACCGCAGAGCAAGCGCCCTCGAAGCCTCCAAGGAAGCGCGCCCGGACGGATACTCCTGTGAAGCAACAAGGGGACAAACGAGGTCCGCGAGCTTCTCCTTCGGTTTCTAAGACATTATTGCCCAAGGGAACCCCCCTATCAAAATCCCCCCAGTGGAAGGAGCCAAGCTTTACGACCATGCGTAGCATTGGAGCTAGCCAGATAGAGAATGGGGATGTCACTATGACCGGTACGTTGTCGAATAATTTCACTCTAAATTTATTCAACTTCCGCTTTGCTAGATGTTGCAACGACGCCAAAATCGCTGCTCCAGTCGTGCGAGATTTGTGGTCGCGGTGATAAAGAAAGTCTTATGCTTCTTTGTGATGGCTGTGATCGAGGTAATTGAAGGCATGCACATCATTCACTGAAACCCGTGGTACTTACGAATCAACACCAGGCTACCACACCTTTTGTTTGGATCCTCCCCTCACAGGGATCCCCAAAGGGGACTGGTTTTGCTACATTTGTCTTGGCATACCCGGAGACTACAATTTCGAGGGTGATGACCACAGCCTGCATAGCTTACAAATGAGAGACTGGGCTTTCCGGAAAACATGGTTCGAAAAGCATCGACCTACCCACCGTCTTGAAAGTCACAACGATCCCTACCGCTACAAAATTGGAGAGGTAGAGCTCGTGGAGGACGACGTGGAGAGGGAGTTCTGGCGCCTGGTTGAGAGCCCACTAGAGAATGTGGAAGTTGAGTACGGGGCAAATATACACTCTATCACTCATGGAAGGTGAGTGCAGTGCCCAGTGCGTCATGTCCTTTTTTGATTCATCAAATTTGTGATTTTTCCAGTGCTAGTCCTTCCCTTGCAACACATCCGTTGGACCCCTACTCTAGGGACAGTTGGAATTTGAACAATATGGCTATCGCTCCGGGCTCTCTTCTTCGCTATGTGAAGCCAGATATCCCCGGAATGACAGCCCCTTGGGTCTATGTTGGCATGGTCTTCTCAATGTTCTGTTGGCATAACGAGGTGATTACCGTGAATTAGGCGATATTTGTGGCGTCTGATCTAGCACTCTTAGGACCACTTTACTTACGACGTGAGCTACATGCATTGGGGTGAAACCCAGACGTGGTACGGTATCCCTGGCGACGATGCGGAAAAGTTCGAAGCAGCCATAAAGAGCGAGGCACCCGACCTCTTTGAAGCGCAACCCGATTTGCTGCTCCCAATCATTACCATGAAGAGCCCTGAAAGGCTAAAAGATGCTGGCGTTCGAGTCTATGGCTGTAACCAACGCCCAGGAGAATACGTCATTACGTTTCCCAAGGCCTATCACGCTGGGTTCAATCATGGGGTATGTTGGCACCACGAAGCCTTCGTACCAAACTATGCTCAATCCAGTTATCGAGCTGCAGTTAAATCTTACAGAGGGCGTCAATTTCGCGCTTCCAGACTGGTTGAACTACGGTCGAGAGTGTGTCGGACAGTACAAGGAGAACCAGAAGCTGCCCGTGTTTTCGCACGAGGAACTTCTGATAACTATAAGCCAGCACTCGAGCAGCATCGAGACCGCAACTTGGTAGGTCCTGCGGGCAAACCACGGCCGAAACTGGTGCTAACAGAAATGGCGTAGGCTTCTGGACAGCCTGCAAGAAATGGTCGACGGTCACCTTATGCTACGTCAAAAACTTCGGCAGGCAGCACCCGATATCTCAGAGGTCACTGAAGAGCACGATGTTCCTGAAGACCAATATAATTGCGTCGTTTGTAAAGGATTCTCGTACCTCGCGCAAGTTAGGTGTCAGTGCAAGAGGCAAGTGGCATGCCTAGAGCATTGGATGGAGCTCTGTGGCTGTCCTCACTCCAATCGCACTCTTCGCAAGCGTTTTGATGACGGCCGACTATTGGCCATCCTGCGGAAAGTTCAAGAACGTTCAACTGGCCCGACGACACCACGCCCCGTCCTGCAGGTGACTTAGCTATGACACGCATGGCGTCGATGCCGCAAAGCGGAAAGCCCCGACTCAACTTCGGGCACCATCGCTTAACCTTGTAATATAACTCGTAATACACTAGTTCATCCTCATTTTTATTTTAACCGAGGTCTCAGAATCCGGAGTCAAAGGTGCCAAAGCAGACACGGTAGACTTGGAGGTTATGAGATAACTTCTCTCCCCATTGCCTGTCAAATATAACTATATACGCCACTTATAGCGCATACCGTATACTGATATGTCCGTTGAAATTGAAGGAAAGTAGTATTACTCTAGCGCATCGGGGTCCAAGTCTTGTTTGTGGGGTTCAAAAAGTACTTGGGACAATGACGCAGCCGATTGGGAGAGAGGTGCCGTGGGTTCTGAGTTTGGATCTTGCTTCGGAGAGAAGTCAACGTCGGACAGGAAAGTCTGGTGCTTAGACGCGATGAGGTTGATTGGGCGCTTCAAGGCCTTTTCAGACTGAGGCTGACGCGAGGAACTCCCCAGGAACGTTGGCTCTGGCGAACTTGGTGTGACGGATCATGGGTTACCAGTAAACTTCATTGAAGCCAACAGGAAGTGGAGTCCCCAAGGCGTAAAGACGCCTATTTGGAATGAGTTCACGTCTTCGATATCAATGTGTTAGAGGCGCAGTGCTTCGGCGAGCGGAACCTCTGGGCTTTCTGGACTAGGATGTCGATGCAGGTAGTGCGCGTGGGGGTGTGCGGGGGCTGGAGGTATCTGGGCGGGCTAGGTAGGTACTCATGTGGCGGCTAGTTTGGGAGGGATGATAGTCCTAGCACTTTCTGAATTGGCTTCTCTGGTAATCCAGCCGTCGAAGCCACATTTCGCAAAGCTGACACCGGTGTCGAAGACCCACATACAGAGTGCCATAGGTTGAGCCTCTGTCAAAGAGGTTCTAAGCTAGCGTATCATCATCCCTTGCATGGCGATCCCGAAGCCGGGCGGATGAGAAGGTGACCCCGCATCCCTCAATAGGACGGGCGATTCGTCGACGACCCATATACGTAGTAGTCGTGGTCGCTCTTACCTCGCCTATGGGAGGGTTTGACATCCTACTCGATGGTTGACAGTGGTCTGGGTCGTGGCCCTCAACGGTCGGTTGTTGATCCTGAGCAAGACCTCGTCTTCTCACTCGGTATCTTGGTCGGCGGACCGATCAGGCGAGGGTCAGCCGTTATAGGGAGGGCCCTTTTCTTCCTGTTTCGATCTCGAGGACTTAATGAATGGCTCCAAGTCTTCAGTTTCACGAGGATTCTCTCTCTCAGGGTGCACTCAGTGGGGAAAGATAGCGTCTATGCGATGGAAGATGTTCAGTCGCGTGGCGGAGGGCATCAGGGAACTTGGGGCTTGCCCGGGCAATCGTCAACAGCGTTCTGAAAGAGCTCTAAGACTCTGCGGTTAGCATAGATTACCTTACGCTTGAAGATTGCCTTCAGTGAGAGGTAGGGAGTGGCCATGAGGGGGTGGGAGGCCACGAACGAACACCTTTCCAGATCATAATGAATTTCTGGTTGTTAATTTTGATTTATTCCAACTGTATAATTCCAGGGATTTAGGATCGCCCACATCGAGGTTGTTGGCTTTTCTCTCACTGACATTGACGAAATTGCGGGACCAGTGACGATCCCGGAGCTAAGACGCGGACATACGACATTCACGATCCTTTGCGTCCTGACCGACTTTCCTCACCTAGCGTCATCTTCGCTTCTGGACCAAGAGAAAATGTCGTCACCCCATCGCCGCCACTCAGAGTCAAGGACAGTCCGCATCGACTCTAACGTATCTATAGAAGGTGGCCATCGACCACTTGTTCGAAGCCCCAGCGTCGAGCATACTCCCGCTGGGAGCGGTCCATCAAGTTTACCCGAACCAAGGCACTCCCCTACATTAGCTCGATCCTTTGAACCTAACGACTCGGATGCGACGGAGAGGCAGAGAGTGATGGACGTGGACTCTGCTAGGCAGCTGTGTGAGTGGTCTTTTTGTTTCAAAAAGTCTGAGCCGGCCGGGGGGGCTTGGCTTTCGACCACCGAAGCCGGAGCTCAACGTTTGCCGCTTTCCTCCAATTTAGCACGAGCCCGGAGTGGAAGCGTCTCCAACGTGAGCCCACACGAGATTCGAGGGCATTTGGAGCCTTATGTGTCGTCCGGAGGGATTCCTATCAGCGGACGTCGAACTTCAAACGAGGAATCTCCATTTCCGATGCTCTCCCTGGCCGAACAAGACGAGCTGCTCGTCGCTCAAGG
>WSTY01001138.1:0-12099 GCA_019633465.1 Tulasnella sp. 417
AGAGAGCGCGAGCCCCCAATCTGAATACAAATTTACCGAATATCAAATTCGCCTTCGTCCCGATCGGGTTAAAACGAAAAAGGGGGGAGGCGGCCGCGCCCCTTGGGTGCAACGTTAATACGAACGCTGCACGCGCCTCTCCGCGCCCACACATCACGCGCGCGACGTTAAAATGAAAAATCCCTTGTCAAAGGTTAAAAGGCCGTCGCAAGTCGTTCCCGTGCTGATTGGAGACCCCCCTCATAAAACTCTTGGGAACTCGTTTTATTTACTCGAGGCTTGTGATTGTCTTTTCTGTTCTCTCTCCCTCATTATTTTCGCTTCCGGGGCCAGGGCATCTTGGAACGACTCGAAGGGAAGCAAGCGAACAGAGTTGGGTGCATTCTATTGGACGTTATTTGTGCCCTATCGCATTAGCCGCTCGCCGCTACCATTACTCCTCATAACTTTAAAACTCCGCATCGCTTCAAGCACACAGTTTTTTTTCATGACTCTCTTTCTTTATATGTTAGAAATGTTCTTCGCAAGTCCTTCCTCACCGTTGGTGCATCGATCGCGCGCGGCGCGATAGGCAAGGCCATGCCCCCACGCCTTTCTCCTCCTTTATGTGCTCTTGCTGCCTTAGAGATAGGATGTTGTGGACGTAAATAGGAGGGAAGGCGAGAGGGAGAGGGTTTGTAACCTTCCCAACCGGCGATTTACGTCGAAACAGACGGCCCGCGGAGAGGTTGCCCTTCAGGAGGCCATCAGGAGTAACCGGTGGGTACGTGGCAAACCCGGATGGGCTCGGATGAGGAAAGGTGCTTGTTATTGGGTGCGCACGCCTTGTGCCACCCCTTCGCAAATCAATCAGGTGGTATGTTTTAGCAGTGAGGCTTCCATATTGCACCGCCGCTTAGGCTGGGCTACAGGTCCTCTCAATAGCCGCCCGAGTCATTCCGTGCCTATCATCACAACCACACACCCACATGCAAGTCATTTTCTATCTTTGATGGCACTAACTCGTCCTCCCCGGCCACTCAGCCTCTAGACACAGCTTAGCTTGACTTTTGTCTCTGAGTTCAGCCGAGGTTCGGCACCTTGAGACGGATGGGGGTGGTGGAGGCCAGGCTTCTAGCTCCTTATCTCTCTCTCTTTTCAATGGCTGAGAACCAAAGAACTCCGTTTCCTTTCCCTCCTCCCCAATTGAACGAGGCGAAATCAGTGGAACTCTTCTACTTCTTCGAAACTAGACCACATGCATGTTACGCCTGCGCGAAACCGGACAAGCGGGGCTTCGAAAGCCGTATCTACATGTACACATTCCAGGTAGGAGCTGAAGAGAGAAAACGCTGCAACCCCTCTTCTCGTCGATCTCGAAGCGTCATTAAATATAATTTTTGCTCTCGGCTCCGTGAGTTTCGGAATTACCACCTTAGTGGACGCTTTTCTGTGGCCCTTTTTCACGAAAGTTCATTCCGGTCTCACCATGACCCTTATTGTGCCCCTGGCCGGACTACACTCGAATAATCGTTCGCTCAGGGAAGAGTGCCCGGATGATGACGCACTAGGAGGTCCCCCAAGTCCTCTCAGGTCTGCTGGCTTCGCTGCGCTGCTGCGAGTTGGCGAAGTGGAGGAGGGTCAGCGGCCGGCCATGCCCACGCAAGGCCGACAGGCGCATGCCAACGAGTCCCCCCAAGCCAGAAATGATCTACCAGCAGAAAGGTATCACCAGATGGATGAGATGGGTGATGAAAGGCTAGATAGCCGCCCACGAAATAGACCCAGGCTCAGGTTTAACCGGACCTTGGCCGATTGCTGGCTCTTCTCCTCGGGAGTGAAGGTCGCCGCACAGCCCCGGTCGGCCTTCGACCCTTAATTATCCCAAGGTTCCCGACCGACCGCATTTTGCTCGCGTTCGCGTGTTGACCAGCATGTCGTAAGAGGACTGAAATAAGCTGCGTCAGATTGTGCTATATAAAGGGGGGGCAATTCTTACAGAACGAGGATAAAGGGGAGACACGATTTAGCGTTGGAGCTGGGGCGAGCCTGGCTCAGCGGGCTCCACCCCGTCCTTCTCAAGGGCCTGTTGGGCTTTCATATCGATGTGCATGGGCGAGTCCACACGTTTTACTGTATCGCACGAGAGCACACAAGGTAGATGGTGCTCTTGATTTTTGTTTTCCCAAGTGAGACCCGAAACGACGCCGGCGTCTGCATGATCGGTTACACACTTCGGCCTGTTTGATGAACTCATTCACCGTATATAGCGTTAGAAGAAAGCAACATGATCAGACCCAATGAAGCTCTTGGGGCCAGAGGATCCTTTTATGGATTGAGGCGAATGCGGAATCCCTGCGCTTAAGGCCATATGACCCGCATTAGTATTTCTATCGCAATGGGAGATTTATAATAAGTTATATCAAAATATATAACCTGCTTTCATCTGACGTCTGAAAGACGTCTTACGAGAAGAATACGCGACCAGGTAGAGCTCACAGGCTCAGCCGAGAATCGATAACTAGCCACCCTATCTAGAATATTACAAACATGTAGAGACGTGACTCAGAGGCAAAGTGATTGAGAAACATCCAAAATATAAAATTCGCCTCCGGATTTTTGAGCAACGTATGCCAGTCTACCCTCACAAACCAAGATATCCATCATTCTGAAGGGTCGATACTGCGATGGGAACCAGAGCAAACGCTGTCCAAGGAATGACATCCACGGCCCGTCCAAATAAAAGGATCTAGGTGGATCTGAAGACAGAATGTGGGCGCGATACCCGATGATTGTATGCATATCGCGAGTCCGAAACGGGGCAAGGTCGCACTGCACATTGCAATTCCTATACGTAACCAAAAGCGTTTGATCCGGCAGAAATTCTAGGAACATGGGACAATTGAATTCTTTCGGTTCAAGGGATCCTAGAGGAGCGTAGGTCCTGGCATCCCATAATTTGATTGTCCGTAACTCATCTCCCGAGGCGATGAATTTGCCATCCGACGAGCATGCCAGGCATTGTACGCCGTATTTATCACTGGCCAGAAGCTCGCCAATTGGTGTCCAAGACTCGGAATCCCATACCCGAATGTCTCCAGCGAGGGATCCAGATAAAAGAACCTTCCCATCTGCCGAAAATGCTACGCAACTCACCATGCTCTGGTGACCTTGTAGAGGCGAACCCAGTAGTGTCCAAGTATTTACGTCCCACAAGCAGATTTTCCCCTTCGACAGCCCAGATGCTAAGACGGTTCCTGTCGGAGAGAACGCCAGAGAATAGATCTCCCGACTGTCAGCCGCTAAATGTGCATGCAATTGCTCCGAAGTTTTGAAGTCCCTCAGTCGAATATATCGGTCACCAGAGGCGAGTATTTTTCTATCAGGGGAGAGGACAATCGCATGGGTCGCATCGTGAATTTTGAGATCTGTAGGATGGGCAGCGACCTGCATAGCCGCTTGGATGTCGCACACCTGAACTGTCCGATCCATAGCCCGTGACGCGACAACTTTGCCATCTGGCGAGAATGCAAGATCTTGGATCAAGGAAGTATGAGCGGTCCGATGTTCGCCGCATTGTACCCCGGTCTTCACATTCCATAATTGAATAGCACCATGTGCTGATCCAGAGGCCAGGATGTCACTATCCCGTGAAAATGCAAGCGCATGAATCGACCGTGCACTCTCTCCCTGAAGGCAGTGGATGGGTGCCCAGGTTTTCGAGTCCCATAGTATGACTGTGTCATCCTCTGAACCAGATGCAAGCATGTTGCTGTCTGGGGAAAAGGCCAAGCAGTTGACCGAGATCTGGGCCACTAAACGCTCGCCAACCTGCGTGCCAGTCTGGGCATCCCACAGGTGAATGCCTTTGCCGAATTGAAGAGTCCCCGCTAAGACCTTAGCATCCGGCGAAAGCAGTACGTCGAAGTCCTCATCACTGTAGACGAGAGGTTCACCAAGGGACTGTCCACTCCCGCAATCCCAGCGTCTTATCGTGAAATCGTAGGACGTCGATACCAGGATATTGCCGCTCGCAGAGAAAGTAAGAGAAGTGATAGAACGTGTGTGACCACGGAGAGGCTGACACAACATCTCACCGGTCTCGGCATTCCACAAGCAGATGGTGGTATCCCGGGATCCGGATGCGAGTGTTTGCCCGTCTGGCGATACAGCTAGTATAAGAACCCAATCGCTATGACCCACAAGTGACTCGCGTCGCTGTTCGCCGGTTTCGGAGTCCAACAGTTGAATTGTGTTGTCCTTAGCTCCAAGTGCGATGAGCTTCCCATTTTGCACAAATACCAGACCCTCTGATCGACCCCCCACTGTTCGTGTCCAAAAGCTTGGACTCCACGTCGTGTGTTGAGAACCTTGCAAAATGCGGGTTGTAGCATGGCTTGAATAATATTCCCATATTTTGGTCTTTATGGGACAGAACGGCAAAGCTGAGGCATATATATGCAGCGCTCCGAATGAAATTGGTTCAGAGAAAGATGCAATGAATTTGGATGCGTCGTCCCACGTAGTGGTCAGGTCTAGGTCTAGGTCTAGGTCTGAGATCACGCTGGAGATGCCCTGTGGAGACATAAGTCGCTGGAACTGCATGGAGTCATTAGTTTCGCCACTCACTTGAAGCCATGAATGCGTTTGATTGGCCATTGCCTGAGCTTGCGATGTACCTCCGATGAGGCTCATGACCTCGAGCCACCATAGAAGCTTCGTTTGGCTGAATTGTCTCAGGTTATTCAACACGGCTTTCAACAACTCGCCAACCGTTTCCGACAACCAATCTGTCCCTCTTAGATGGGTTGACCATGACCTACAGCAGTATCGAAGGCCATTCGGCACTTCACGCTCCACCAGATCCTGAATCTCAGGGTTGGACTTGGAAAGGTCTGATAGCCCGCAAATATTTTGCCTAAGATCTCTTTCCATCAGGTGGAAGGACCGCATTGCAAGATTACGGTGTGTCTGGTCAATATTAATGAGAGACGGCTCCTCGGCACACCGTCCTTGGTCAACGAGTAGATCTCGGACAGAGGTATGCAAGAGTCGCATGGGCTGGTTAGGAGAGTTGGGGATGTATACTATAGACCTGATGTCGCACGCAATCTCGGTTCGAAGAATCTGAATAGCCTGCTGTTGGCTCTTTGTGCTAAATGGGGGCTGGTCGGAGGAAAGGTATGTGAATATCTCAGGGGAAACGGGATAGGGCGCTGCGGCAAGAGTGCCGAGGAGACGCTTAAGAAGTTCTCCCCTGCCTCGTAGTTTCTTAGCGTTTTCGTACGCTCTGGAAAGGATTTGAGTGTATAAGCTGTTCAGTCCATCGCAGAGGGACGGAGACTCTAGGAGTTCCTCGAGTCGAAGTTCGGGGGATCCCTCCGAGATGTACTCTACGGCAGTTTGAGCCCATTGGAAGAGACCTTGGGACATCTTTACAAGCGAGGAAATGGCGCCTTGTGGTGGCCACTCAGCTTCAAGACCGTGATTCTCCCGAGTGATTGAAAGACGATGCTGAATGAGCTCCGCGAGATCGTCGTCGATGCTCGCTACGACATCCAGATCTTCGGTTCTCCATCGTCGTGGCTCCAAAGCCCGAAGAAGTGGAGCCTCGGGTCGGGTAGTAAGCAGAAATCTGAACGGTGCCAAAAGGGATGTGGCGTGCTGATGAATTAAGTTGACGAAGTCCACCGCGTATTTGGTATCTTCGCATTCATCCAAGGCATCAACCACGACCAATATCGGTTGGTCGAGGTTCTGAAGCCTTTGCGCCGAGGCAACGAAGAGGGCCTTGAATTGCTCCTGGAGACGCTCCTGGCCGATATCTTCGTTCTCCCGGATGCTCTGCAAAACCGCCTCCTTGACCTCCGGGACCATGCTAGTTCCAAGTTGCCTCGCTAGAGAGCACACGAGACGCTTTTCAGAGCCATTTTGGCCGCGACGAAAATGAAAAATTGCAAATGCAGCCCTATATCTCCAATTGTTGACCACTGTCGATGCGATAGTGGATTTACCGCGGCCAGCCATTCCGCGTATCCACAGTACGCGCTCCGACGATGAAGAGTTCCTAATCCAGTCGTCAATGCGTTCGAGCACTTCGATTCTGGTTCCGGGCAGGCAAACCACCTCGTCAATTGCGTTTCCTTGAGCTCCGTAGCTTGCATCCCCTAGGCGATCCAGGAGACGACGGTTCTCCTTTCGTTCCTCCCCATCGTCTTCAAGGAGTGATATTAGAAAATGGTCTCTATATAAGTCATAAAAGACGCTTACATAGCTCATTTAGAAGATGCGTGGTGTTCAGACTTACAAGCAACTAATGAGGGCAAGAGTTAGTCAGTGGATGCGAACACGGAATTTACTACCGACCTGAAGTTCTTCCAATGCGACGCGGATCGTGTCTTGATACCCTTTTAAGGCTTCGACCTGACCACCCGAACTAAATAGACTCCGGAGGGTCCCTTGGGAGTTCAGCTCTTCCATTTTGGCTCGTACTGCTTGAAGTTCGCTGAATGATCTACGTCAGTCACTCGGTTCGTGTGGCGTCGATTTGGGTGGCACCTTTGTAGATCAGTAAGGTGCCTCAGGAACTCTTCTCTCCGATGCTCAATAGACCGGTCCTTGAAGCGTCCAAGAAGGGCAGAGAGGCGTGTTGTCCGAGTGACGAGATCGTCGACCAATCCTCTGTTGCTATCCATGGCCTTTGTTGACGTTAGCCACCTCCGTCAAATACACGCATCTTCGCCGTTACCTGAATCATCTTAACGACTGCCAAACCCACTTTAGCGCCAGCCCCAATGTAGCTTCCAACTACAGGAATCGTTCCCGAAATGGTTTCGACGGCCTCTAACGTGGTGCACGCTATGTCCAAGCGTTCCCGCCGCCGGGCTGCAGCTTCTCCCAATTGGTGCTGGTCAGTTGGCAAAGCGCTCTGCTCATTCGATGTTGGTTGTTGTGTTGACGCAGTCAAATCAGGTGTCTCAGAGAGGATTGGTTCCGTGGTCGGAGCGTTGAAGACGGATGTCGTTCCCGTATCGTTTTCCGGATAGCCTGAACCTACGGAGTGCTCTACAGTAAATCCATTGGTGCTCGATGTTCGTATCAATCGAGAATCCTTACTGGCTGTAGCCGAGTCTTCCAAACGATCCTGCAAACGGCGTATTTCAGCAATTAGCGAGTTTAGACTTTGGAAACAATCATCTCACTCGAAGAGACGTAAGGGCCTTAGCCACATCGTTTTTACACTTTAGCAATGCTGTTGGGCATCCGTCCTTGCTTAGCGAAGCAAAGGGGTACTTGATCACATCTGAAAGCTCCCTATTCGAGCCGTATTTCCTATAAGTCTTGTTCAATCGTGCAGAAACATCTTCCATAACCCTGTCGCGTGGTTGCTTAGCGGGTACGGGAGGATTTCGGCCGAGTGACACGTACGACGTAAATCCCTCGATAGACCCTTGAGCTTGGGAAGTGATGGAAAGTGACCTAAGACGTTCGTCCTGTAATGTTGGGGCGTTTCTGATCATTTCCAGGAGCTCCTTCACCAGGACAGTCGAGTCACTAGGCCAAGTTGACGGATCCTTGGGGTCTATTAGTTAAGAAACGAGTAAACGGTGAGCAAGATTACTACCTGAAGGATCGCAATCGCCTCTTTCTTTGCAGCTTCCAGCCGATCGATCAAGTCGGTTCGAGGCATTCCGTTCCCAGACGGATTCGTCGGTGTATGACCTGAATTCACTGTGCTCTGCATGCTTTAACCAATGATGTGCGTTTTGTTCACTAGACTCGAGTTTGGATGTAGAGAGTTGCGGATGCTGGATCGATGGTTCGTTCGGGTTTTGGGACACGTGTTTGCAGCTGGCGAGCTCGTGCAGCCCCACGGTCTCACCTCCGAACTCGGGCCGATCAAATCGTTTGGTTATTTCTCTTCCCTGACTGCGGACCGGTTCATTGGACACTGGCTTCGATTCTATTTCTTCTACGAACTTATTTTCTTTTCCCCCTTTCCTTCGTTTCTCCGTGAGCCACTCCTTCATTGTAATAGGTATCCGGGGTCCTGCCCCCTGGCGACTGCCCTTTCTGCTCGCGGCTGGTAATAAAGTTAGATCAGCGTCCACACTCACAACCAAGGCTTTGAGAATTTCCCTGAAAGGTGAATCTGTGAGGCACTTAGACAAGCGTTAACAGTCGGGCGATATCTTTCAGTCGTTGAGGGCGGCTGGAAGGGAAAATAGGGTCTAGCTCAGAAAAACTAAGTGCGGCCAGGTACACAATGGTAAAATTCTAGATGATCATTTATTCGAGGGAGAAGAGGAAACTAAAAAAGCATCCAACCTTTCCCTAAAGCCAGGGGTCCGCCCCCGACCTCCGTTTCACACCTTTCATCCAGACCCTGGTCCAACCTCCTCTTGCCTTGGTGAAACCTCTGCATCACAGCGAGACGTCATTCTCTAGAGCTGGTAAAATATTCCAGATAACTCAGCGATCCTCGATATTGAACTCCAGCGATCCTCGCTGGGGGTAAGCAACTTGGGCTGCGAGGGCCGGGCCGACGGTGAAAGAACCATCTCTCAGCGGCGTCTTTAGAACGGCATGGATTTGCTTTGCCGACGAGGTGTGTTAAGGGACTCGCTGGTTGAGAGTCTCGTATGGTGGTTTTGTTTGCAATGCAGTGATCAGGGAATTCGGATGACGGGCTTGCAGAACTGGTAGGGGTTGAAGCCTCACGTTAATGGGAATAGCGGTTCAAAAGAGAAGAAAATATACATACTAGAACCGAGGTTGCGAACTAAGGACAGACCTTGGCCAAATGTCATGAGCGGTGAATACGTTCCCAAAGTCGATCTACGACCCGTCATTTCCAACGTGCCGCGAAAGTGAGACGCATCCTGACAGAAGAACAGCTAATGGTGTACCGGAGCAGATTGCAAACCAGGTGAAACTTGAGTTCTGAGGGCAGTCTTGTAACGAAACTGTGAAGGTGATATAGAATGAGAGCCATAATTTCTCGTAAGCTTCTGCTGGGTCAAACGTGGGGAGCTCAAGGATGACGCTTTAGTGCTTCGGGAGTCTTCTAGGATAATTAGGGAGTCGTGTGGGCAACATCAGACTCTCTTTCCTGCTTGAAGGGGCCCAAAACACTCACTGCTATCCAAAGGATCCGACATCGTTGACTTCTAGCCAGGCAGGGTCCAGTCCTGCCAACTTCGCAGTACATCTCTGTCGTTTCCTCGGTCGCAGTGCCAACCGACACGAACGACATCAAAATAGGGCCCAGCCTTTTCAGCCTCTGCTCCTCACTCTAGCGACAGCGAAAGGGTGCAGGATGACTGAGTTGGGACTTCGGCAGCTGCACACTCCGAGCGATTGAAAATGAATGGCAATACGGAAGACTAGTTTCCATCGTCGTAGCCCACAGAGTACTTGTTATCGTGGGCCTTTGCGTGTTCTGGGTTGTCGTTGTTGGCCGGTCAGGAAACAAACGTTGTGGCCCGTGCACGCATGATATCAGCCGATTAGTCAGCGGCACCTTTCCGAATTCGGGGTCACGCTCAAACGACGATATCGGCTCGTTCATTGGTGCTGTATTTCAAAGCCTCTCATCGACATTATGACAACTCTCTGCTTATGTATCGTGAGCGATGGGTATGTATAAGATATGGCCACGCCTCGGCGCGGGTTACCCATAACCTCAGGCAGGGTGTACAACAGACTTTAAACGGTTTACTACGCTAGGAAACAACGGTAGGACGTCGGACTTGACAATGAAATATTGGCGAGACACTGTCGGTACCCCGTCCAGAGAGCCGAAGTCGCAAACGTCCAACTCCTAGATCCAAAAATCAGCCAGGTGTGAAGGTGGGCCTAATTCGTACTTGAAATGGAATCAGCAGTGGAGGGAAAAAAGAGTCTTCGAGAACGTTAGGGTAGCGAAGCTGAGGATTAGTCAATTGCCGGAAGGGAGGCGAGTGAGACGCTATTATCGGCGTTCGTTGAAGGTGGTAGAGTGGACGGTGGTATATTGGTGGATGATCCCTTCGCTTTGCAAATGTTTTTTAAGAGCTTAGTTGAAGTGCCCATGCCCCATACATATTCGATTCGCTCTGAAATTGAAGTCGCTTCTCCAACCAACGCCTTCGCCTCCGTATACCATGCCTGGCGAAGCCACATCTGAGTTAGCCCAAGAGAAGAGTTCACGTGGCCCAGGTCGTCCTGGATACTCGTAGAAATGGTCAGCGCTTTGGCGTAGGACGCGTCTGCATTGATGTATTTTGGATCGTTTTAGGTAACCTCGCCAAGCCCTTGCAGTGCGTTAGTCCGGTCCCGATGCTCTTGTAATGGCCGGCGCTTCTACGTAGTTGGCTTCTGCCTCGAGGTACTTGGACTGCCCTTGGTGGACGTCGCCAAGCGCGAACAATGCGTTCGCTCAGCCTAGGTCCTCCTCGATGCTCTTGTAGATGGCCACCGCTTCGGCGTAGTAGGCTTCCGCCTCGACGTCCTTGGACTGCTGTCAGCGGACGTCGCCAAGCCCTTTCAATCCGTTCGCTCGACCCCGGTCGTCCACGATGCTCTTGTATCTGGCCACCGCTTGGACGTAGGAGGCTTCTGCCTCACCGTATTGGGACTGCGCCGGTGGACGTGGCCAAGCCCCAATGCGTTCGCTCGGTCATGGTCGTCCCCGATGCTCTGAAAGATGGCCACTGCTTCGACGTAGGAGGCTTCGGCCTAGCAGTACTTAAACCGCTTTGATGGGCCTTACCTAGCTCTTTGAATGCCTTCGCTCCACCCAGGTCGTCCCCGACGTTGTTGCAGGTGGCCACCGCTTCAACGTAGGAGGCTTCTGCCTCAACGTACTGCCTCCGTTGGACCTCCTCAAGCCGTTTCAATCCATTCGCTCGACCCTGGTCGTCTTGGATTCTCTCTTAGATGGCCATTGCTTCGGTGGAATAGTTCCCGGCTTCGACATACTCAGACAGCCCTCGCCGGACGTCGCCGACCCGTCCACCGTGGCCGCTCGGCACATCTCGTTCCCAGCCCCCTCGCTGATCAACATCGCATCCATCAGGCGCGCCTCTGCTTCCTCATGTTTTGGCCCTCGTTCGAGGATACTTCATCTCTATCTCTGAGGTACATTTTAATGCGGAGGTGGAGACCCGAAACCAAACTGGACGTTAAAGCGGACTTATCGCATTATTAAGAGTAGACGAGAAAAGATAACTAATATGGGCGCCTAAAGTCCCACTAAAGCAAAGGGGCGCGAAAGAAAGAGGGGGACGAAGAAAAAAATATACGGCAGGGACAAAAAAGGAAACGGAACGAAAGCGGAAGGCGGAAGAGGCGTAGGCACGTGAACTAAATAGCGAACGTTAGAGAATGACACATAACGCATTAGTAAAAGCTGACGAGAAACAGATTACACATATGGGCGCCTAAAGACCCACTAAATTCCGCTGATAAGACCCACAACCTGTCGAGACGGTTATGGGAATATGGATTTTTCGTTGAGAGTGGACCTCAAGAAGTTCACAATACCGCGGGGTGATCAGGGATTTGGGGTCTCCCGTTTGCGTGATTTTGATTCGTCCTAATACAGTTGTCTGTGACAGATTGAATGGAGGCTCCGTGGGATGCTTCCACAAGACAACAAAGGGAGCGGAGGGAGGCGGTGTGTGGACTGACGATGGAGCCAATGTAAACAACAACCTTATCGAAGGACAAAATTTAAAGCCCACCTCGCCTATCAAAACATGCAGTATTGCTCTAATGGACAGGGAAATAACGGGCGTCAACCGGGTCGAGGACGGGCGTCAGAGGGTATAATACTTCGAAAATGGCACGGCAACGCGAAACGAAAACAATGCAAAGATTGAATGGTTCCATGCCGTGTTGGCTACATATTCCCCTCTTCCCAAAAATCCTGGGAAGAGCGATATGAACTCATCATTGTTCATGAAATGACTCAAAAAAGTGATCGGGAAAGAGAGTTGGGGCGATTCCATTGGATGTTATTTAGTCCAATGGCAGATCACTCGTACTGCCCATGCCCTTGCATCAGGAAAATCCGCCTCACCAAATAGCCGTCGCTACCCCTATATAGTGCTTCATAGCACCCGAAGCCCTTCCCTT
>WSTY01001139.1:0-12091 GCA_019633465.1 Tulasnella sp. 417
CGGGCGAGGTGGCTTGCAGCGTCGTGGGTTGAATCAAAACTCATGTTGATAGAGGTGTCTGTTGGGTACAGTTGGTATTGTTGAAAAGAATGTAGTAAACCGTAAAAGACAGTCTGGCTAGGGTTGAGCGATGTCACGGGTCGGTGAAGGAGAGGAAAATTCAAGACGAGACCGAGGCTTTGTCGGGGGGAGCTTGAGAGCGGGATCAACCGTTGAGATTTCGGGCTAGGAAGAAAGTCGCTTGTTTGAAGAGATTGACTCAGTTCCTGCTGGACTCGTTGGAGGTTGGCTATGAACTGCTCGCGAACGTCAAAGCTGACGGGGAGGAGGAGGGAGGGAGTGTGACTGGTGATGGGGGGAAAAGAGAGTGGTAGATGTTGTTGACCGGTTTATAACGCTCGTCTGGAATGTCGGTGTGGGCGGCAGCGGTAACGTCACCGTTGGTCGTAGCAGAGGAAGCATCGCAGGTGACGCTGAAGAGAGGCGCGGCGGGGAATTGTGTGGGCGTTCCGCCCTCGACGATGCTGAGCTGCATAGATCCGCTCGAAGTTGAGTTTCGAAGTCGACGTTGTAGTATTGGGGGTTGAATCAAAAGCCATCCTTGATAGAGGTGTCTGTTGGGAGTACTAGTGTTGAGAGAGTGTAGTAGAACGGGCTGAGCGGTGTCGCTTACGCTCGTTCCCACCGTTTCGCCATCTGTTCGATGTCGAAACGCACCGAACCCTGTTCGGCCGGAGCTCGGAGATAAGATTGGTAAGCGAGTCTAGGTGTCGCTGGTCAGGTGGCCCTATGCGAGGTTGACAGAGGCTTAAGCTCACCGTGAAGCATACAAGCGTACCGTTGGAAATGCAATATAGGCACTACGTTATACCCCCGTTAGGTAATGGAGGCGTCGACGTCGGTGGATGCCAACACCAGCGAAAAGTTGACGGCAGAGGAACCAGGCTTTAAATCCTCATATTGCCGAGATTTCTAGGGTGGCCAAATGTAAGAAGGCGCCTGCCGTCACGGAGACTGTCGATAGCCGAAGCTCGTCCTTCGGGAAATTGTCGATATGGTCTTCAGCGTGTAAAGAGAGCGAGTGGCTCGAAGATGCCTCGGGAGCCATTGGGGTTGGCCGAGGATGCGTCGTGGTAGGAAGCGGGTGGTCGGAATGTGATTGGTGCAAAGGCTGTCGCGCAGTTTTTAGTCTGGTTTGAACCACTCCTTCCACTTCGTCAACCCGACGATCACGTCCACCTACGGAACCATGGGAAGTCTCACATCCAAGAAGGACTTGGACAAACGTTCCTGCACCAGGAGTGACTTGGATTATTCAATCTAGCTTCCCCTCGAGATGCTCGTAATGCTCTATCAGTTGGACACGTCTTCAATCGACGCTTGGACAGCCATTGACTCAAAGTAGGGGGTTGTAGATAAAGACAAAAAAGAATAACGGGCCTGGAATATTTATGAACAATAATTGCAATCGATGATCTACTCCCAGGAGAAGACGGGCAAGACGGAAAAACAAGAAAGCAGCTGCGGCCTGCCCTCGAATGAAAGCGTGGATAAATGAATTCCGACTTTTTGGTTACTCCTCCAGAATATGAGAGTGTAAAAATTTGTCCATCATAATGTACAATATAACGAATATAAGTCTTAAAGTTACTCTTGGAGACAGTGCTTTTTGCACGTGCAGGGATTTCTAGGGTTATTCCACCCCTTCTTTTCCATCCAAGTTTCAATGGTGTTGAAACCTGTCATCCCATAGACACTCTCCAAAAGCAGTTTACCATCTCTTTTCTCGAACCGCTCGTCCTCCTGAATTAGTCGCATGTTGTACCATAGTCTTGCAAGCTGGCGGAATTCGTCTCCGAGATCCCCGTAGAACTCGTTCGTAAAACCGTCGACGTTCGCCAGATAGCGGTATTTTGTCCTCGCAATCTGCTCGAGGTTGTTCCCGTTGCCGTACCAGTCCTCCAACGGGTGATCCTTAACTGGGTTTAGGTCCTCTCCATTCGTGTACACCCGCACGATCCAAAATAGGGTCCACGTCAGAGCCTCTACTTCAAAGCCTATCATGTGCGGCACGTTTCTCTTTTCTAACAGTTCGATTGGCATGAATGGCACGGTGCCCGCCCAGTGAGAAGTTCCAGAGTTTGAAGTATGAGACTTGCTAAGATCGAAATCGTGGAGCTTGATTACCGCGCCTCCGCATTCAGGCCGAAGGCTAAACCCCATATTGCCTATGCTGATATCGCGATGGAACCATTCCTTTTCGTTCAAGGACTTGATAGCTTTGGGCCAAGAGTAAGACCCTGAGACTGCTCAAAAACGAAATCATACGTACCCTGCATTATGTTCCAGCCGATAGAGGGGATGTGAAAAGGTTAGGAGAGTTGTGTGATAGGATTCAAGTACTCGAGCACAGTATGCCGAAGCGCGCGATCATCGACAACAGAAGGCGTGGGTTCTCCGAACTTGGCTCGTTGGGAAGACGCTGTAGCCCCCGGTTGCTCCCACCCACGGAAACACCAGACTATGTGATCTCGGGCATGCTCTTCCCGATGCAACTCATTGAGGATGTGCCATTCGGGGGTGCTGGTGGAATGCTGCCATGACGATTTGATAACCACCTCACGCGCTTGCCGGCCCTCTCCTCCGTTCTTCATCAGCTCCGCCTTGCACACCAGAGTCGCCTGACCTACGAGACCCGTCCGGCGCTCCAACACATGTTGAAGCGTCAGCGTTGTGTTCTTAGAGTCAGGGATGGTCAGTGTGAGGCCAAAAAGCCTTTCACGCGTGCCGGCTGGGGCGGTCGTCGAAGAGTCGGAGAAGAAAGGATTGAAGCCGAGAAGGTCGTCCTCCATATACACGAGAGCCGAGAGGAACTTGAGAAACAGCAAGAAACCCTCGGGGGTGGTAATGATACTGGAAGAAGCGCAGACCGCCCCACAACGGTCGAAGTACCAGAGTGTGACGTTCGGACCGTTCACGAACAGGGCGAAGACGTGCGTCCGGTCACCGACGGCAGCGAACGTCTCCATAGCGTATTGAGCGATTTGAATGTCGTCCGATGTAGGATAATAACGGTCTGGGCGTGGAGATGGCGTGGCCAAAGGGTCAAAATGGTGAGTACGGTAGGTGGTGGAAATCCCGGATTGTTTCCCTTGCGGGTCGCTCTTGCCATCGCCACCCTCCTTTGAACGTTTGGAATTGTCTAGACTTTGGAATTGCGGAGGAGTTCCCGGGGGAAGCAGGTTTTGGGAGCCGGAAGTCCGGGGGACGGCACCCTCGCTGGTAGTCGACGAGGATCTTCCTTTCTTGAACTGCATCGGCACAAGGACCTGGGACCACTTGTTCAACTCTGCCACATCAGCGGCCATGCAGACCACATCGGGTTTGAACGCGGTCGCGGTGCCAGGAACTTCCTTTCCATTCAAATAACCCGGACCACATTCGAGACTCTTGTCGTTCGAGGGCACGACGCGAATTTTCCGCGTTGGCTCACGGGGAAGTCGAGTGACGAACTGGACGAGGTGTTCCACCCAATCGCAGAACGGTCTGTATTGATCGGTTTTGTTGTGGATCCCGTCCCAAACCCGTTTTAACTGCAGCTGCGTCTCTTCAGCGGCGAGCCGTTTGACCATTTCACTCCAGTCGGGACTATCCCAGAGCGTTTGCAGGCTCGCGAAATGTAAGAAGGCGTCTCCCGTCACCGAGACAGTCGATAGGCGAAGGTCGTCTTTTAGGAAATTGTCAATATCGCCTTCAGCGTGTAAAGAGAGCGAATGGCTTGAAGATGCCTCGGTAGCCATTGGGGTTGGGTGAGGATGCGTCGTGGTAGGAAGCGGGTGGTCGGAGTGTGATTGTTGAACGGCCGTCGCGGAGTTTTAGTCTGGTTTGAACCACGTCTTCCACTCCTGAAACTCGACGACCACGTCTACTTGCGGAACCCGCGGGAAGCGTCACATAGGAGAAGGTGTTGGACAAACGGTCCTGCATTGGAGTGACTTACGTTACTCAATCTTAATGCTTTATCAGTGGGGACGGACGATCTTTTTTTCGACCCTTGGACAGCCATTGACTCAAAGTCGGCGGGTTAATATAAAGACAAAAAAGGTAACGAGCGGATGGGAAATATTTATCACCAATAACTACAACCCACGGTCTACTCCCAGGGGGGAGGGGGAAGAGCAGGACGGGAAATACAAGAAAGCGCGACGGCCACAGGCTGGGGGCCTCCACCTTCCCGAAATCCCATTTATTAACGAGGCGATACCAATCCATACAGGATGGGGGGCATGACGCGTTTAATACACTACGATGTAAAATAGAGTGGTCACAATCTTCAACGAGAATTCCTCTGTTATTTTGGAAGACAATGCTGTTTGCATGAGCAAGGCCGTCTCGGCGTATCCCACCCGTTTTCCCTCATCCAGCCTTCGATTTTGTTAAACCCCGTCATCCCATAAACAGCCTCCGAAATCACTTTGTCGCGTTTCTGGCGCCGCTCAACCCACTGAGCTTGCCGCATGTCATCCCATAGCCATGCCAGATCGTAGAACTGATCTTCGAGTTCCCGGTAGAACTCGTTCGTGTAACCACTGAGGTTTTTCAGATGGCGTTCTTTTGTTGATGCAATCTGTTCGAGGGTCTTCCCGTTGGCAAACCAGCCCTTCAACGGATGATCCTTAACTGGATTCAGGTCCTCTCCATTCGTGTACACCCGCACTATCCATAGCAGGGTCCACGTCAGAGCCTCTACCTCAAAACCTATCATGTGCGGCGCATTTGTCTGCTCTAACAGTTCGATTGACATGAATGGCACGGTACCCGTCCAGTGAGAGGTTCCAGAGTTTAAAGCATGACGCTTGCTGAGATCGAAATCATGGAGCTTGATAACTGCAGCTTTGCATTTAGGGTGGAGGCTAAACCCCATATTGCCTATGCTGATATCACCATGGAACCATCCCATGTTGTTCAAGAACTTGATAGCTTCGGGCCACCAGTAAGAATCTGAGACTGTTCAAAAATGAAGATCATACATACCCTGCATTATGTTCCAGCCGATGGAGGGTATGTGAAAAGGTTGGGAGAGTTGGGTGATGGGATTCAAGTACTCGAGGACTGTATGCCGGAGCGCGCGATCATGGACAACAGAAGGCGTGGGCTGTCCGAATTTCGCTCGTCGGGAAGAGACTTGAGCCCCCGTTTGCTCCCACCCATACACAAATAGGACTATGTGATCTTGGGCCTGGTTGTCGTTGTGCAGCTCACGGAGGATGTCCCATTCAGGGATGCGAGCCGAATGCTGCCATGACGATTTGATAACCACCGACTGACGCTCTTGCCGGCCCTCTTTTCCATTCTCCCTCAGCTCCGCCTTGCACACCAGAGTGGCCCGACCTACGAGACCCGTCCGGCGATCCAACACATCTTGAAGCGTCAGCGTTGCGTTGTTAGAATCGGGGATGGTCAATGTGAGGCCAAAGAGCTTTTCACGCGTGCCGGCTGGGGCGTCGGTCGACGAGTCGGCGAAGAACGGATTGAAGCCGAGAGCGCCATCCTTCATATACACGAGGGCTGATAGGAACTTGAGAAAGACCGAGAAATTATCGGGGTCGTCGATGTCGAGAGCCGAAGTGCAAACTGCACCACAACGATCGACGTACCAGAGTGTGACGTTCGGACGTATCACGAACAGGGCGAAGACGTGCGTCCGGTCGCCGACGGCAGCGAACGTCTCCATAGCGTATCGGGCGAGTCGAATGTCGTCCATCGTAGGATCATAATGGTCTGGGCGTGGAGATGGGGTGGCCAAAGAGTCAAAATGGTGGGTATCGTAGATAGTGGAAATCCCGGCTTCTTTCCCTTGCGGACCGCTCTTGCCATCGCCACCCTCCCTTGAACGTTTTAATTCCTCCTGACTCTGGGATTTGGGAGGAGTTACTGGGGGTGCCAGGGTTTGGGAGTCGGAAGTTTGGGGGACTGCACTACTGCTAACAGTCAACGAGGATCTTCCTTTCTTGAACTGGATCGGCACGAGGACCTGGGACCACTTGTTAAGCTCCGTCACACCAGCGTCCATGCAGACCACATCGGGTTTGAACGCGGTGGCGGTGCCTTCAATCTCCTTTCCATTCGAATAGCCCGGACCACATGCGAGATTCTTGTCATTCGAAGGCACGAAGCGAATTTTCCGAGCTGGCCCGCGGGGAAGTTGAGTCATGAACTGGACGAGGTGTTCCACCCAATCGCAGAACGGTCTGTATTGATCGGTTTTGTTGTGCACCCCGTCCCAAACCCGTTTTAACTGCAGCTGCGTCTCGTCAGCGGTGAGCCGATTGACCGTTTCGCTCCAGTCCGGACTATCCCAGAGCGTTTGCAGGCTCGCGAAATGTAAGAAGGCGTCGCCCGTCACCGAGACAGTCGATAGGCGAAGGTCGTCTTTTAGGAAATTGTCAATATCGTCTTGAGCGTGGAAAGAGGACGAGCGGTTCGAAGATGCCTTGCTGTGCATTGGGGTTGGGTGAGGAGCCGCCATAGTAGGGAGCTGGTGGTTGGGGGGTGGCTATTGCAAAGGTCGTCGTCGGGTGTTGAGTCTCGTTTGAAATGCTGGAACCAGGCCTTCCGCTCCGTAAACCCGACGCTCACGTCCACTTGCGGAACGCATGGAAACCTCACGTCCGAGAATGAGTCCGAAGAACGGTCCTGCCCTAGAAGGGGTGGCTTAGATTATTCAATCCGAATTCCCCTCGAAGTTTTTTTCTAATGCTTTATCAGTCGGGCCGAATGATCCGTTATTCGACACTTGGACAGCCATTGCCTCAAAGTAGGCAGTTCTATACAAAGACAAAGAAGAATAAGGAACTGACGGGAATATCTATCGACAATAATTATACCCGATGATCTACTCCCAGGAGAAGAGGAGCAGGACGGGAAAACAAGAAAAGCGCGGCAAGCGGGGCGAGGTGAAAAATAAGGCATCTTACTAGTTGAAGGAATAAGAAGAGGGAAGCCAAAGTTCTGGGAAACCTCTTCTATTCCGGAACGTAAATGGAAGAGGGTTAAAGAAACTAAGGGGGGAGGGGGAGAACAAGTGACCTATCGTGAAGCCCTTCAGTATCTGGGGTGCGATGCGAAGAGCAGGTTATTTTGCACAGGCTCCTTCCCTCGAATGGAAGCGTGGATGCATGAATTCTCATGAGCGTGATTTGGCTACTCCAGAAGCTGGGAGTGTAAGAACTTTATCTATCATAATCTACAATATAGCGAATGGAAGTCTTAAAAGTTACTTTAGGAGACAGTGTTTCCCGCACGTGCAAGCTTTTCTAGGCTCGTCCCACCGCTGCTTCTTCATCCATTCTTGAATGGTGTCAAAACATGGCATCCCGTAAACGTGTTCCGATATCAGAGTGTCACAGTTTTGCTTGTCCCGCTCGTTCACCTGATCCTCCCGCATCTGGCGCCATTCTTTTACAAGGCCGCGGAGTTCCCGGTTGAGGTCCTTGTAAAAGTCGTTCGTTAAGCCAATGGACTTTGTCAAATGCATTGCTTTTGTCTCCGCAATCTCTTTAAGGGTCCTAGTGTTGGAAAACCACCCCTTCAAAGGATGATCCGCAACTGGATTCTTGTCCTCCCCATTGGTGTACACCAGCACGATCCATAGTATGGTCCATGTCAGAGCCTCTACTTCGAAGCCTATCATGTGCGGCGCACTTGTCTGTGATAATAGTTCGATTGACATGAATGGCACGGTGCCCGTCCAGTGAGAGGTTGCAGAGTTTGAAGTATGATGCATGCTGAGATCAAAATCGTGGAGCTTAATTACCGCGCCTCCGCATTCAGGCCGAAGGCTAAACCCCATATTCCCTATGCTGATATCGCGATGGAACCATTCATTTTCATTCAAGAACTTGATAGCTTTGGGCCAAGAGTAAGAACCTGAGACTGCTCAAAAACGAAATCATACACACCCTGCATTATGTTCCAGGCGATGGAGGGTATGTGAAAAGGTTGGGAGAGTTCGGTGATAGGTTTCAAGTACTCGAGCACTGTATGCCGAAGCGCACGGTCATCGACAACAGAAGGCATGGGTTCTCCGAACTTGGCTCGTTGGGAAGACACTGTAGCCCCCGTTTGCTCCCACCCATGGAAACACCACACTATGTGATCTCGGGCCTGGTTGTTCTGATGCAACTGATGGAGGATGTTCCATTCCGGGGTGTAGGTTGAATGCTGCCATGACGATTTGATAACCACCTCCTGCACTTGCCCAGCCTCTCCTCCATTCTCCTTCAGCTCTGCCTTGCACACCAGGGTGGCCCGACCTACGAGACCTGTCCGACGATCCAACACCTCCTGAAGCCTCAGCGTCGCGCCGCCGGAATCGGGGATGGTCACTGTGAGGCCAAAGAGCTTTTCACGCGTGCCGGCTGGGGCGGTTGACGAAGAGTTGGTGAAGAAAGGATTGAAGCCGAGAAGGTCATCATTCATATACACAAGAGCTGATAAGAACTTGAGAAAGACCACGAAATTGTTGGATTGGTTGATGTTGAGAGCCGAAGTGCAAACCGCACCGCAACGGTCGAAGTACCAAAAGGTGACGTCCGGGCGAGCCACCAACATGGCGAAGACGTGCGTCCGGTCACCGACGGCAGCGAACGTCTCCATCGCGTATCGGGCGAGCCGAATGTCGGCCCGCGTAGGGGTATAACGGTTCGGTGTTGGGGTTGGGGTGGCCACAGAGGGAAAACGGTGAGGACCGGAAGTCTTGGTTTTTTTTCCTTGTGGTAGGCTCTCGTCGCCACCCTCTCTTGACCGTTTCAAATGATCTCGGCTCTGGGAGGATGGCAGGTTTATCGGGTGGAGCAAGACTTGTGAGCCGGAAATTGGAAAGGCAGGGGTGACATTCCCGCTCGCAATCGTAGCCGACGAGGATGTTCCCTTCTTGAATTCCATCGGTACGAGGACTTGGGACCACTTGTTCAACTCTGTCACACCATCCGCCATGCAGACCACAGCGGGTTGGAACTTCGTCGCGGTGCCGTCCACCTCCTTTCCATTCAAATAACCCGGACCACATGCGAGATTTTTGTCGTTCGAGGGCACGAAGCGAATTTTCCGCGCTGGCTCGCGGGGAAGCCGAGTGATGAACGGTACGAGGTGTTGTACCCAATCGCAAAACGATTTGTATTGGTCGGTTTCGTTGGTGATCCCGTCCCAAGCCTTTTTTAACCGCTCCTGCGTCTGGTCAACGATGATCTGGCCAACCATTTCGACCCAGTCGGGAGTATCCCAGAGCGTTTGAAGGCCCGCGGAACGTAAGAAGGTTTCTGCCGCCACCGAGACTGTCGATTGAGCAATCAGGAAATTGTTGAGATCGTCTTTTGTATGTAAAGAGAACGAGCGGCTCGAAGATATCTCGCGGTTCATTGGGGTCGAATGATGCTGCGCCATGGCTGGAAGCTGGTGGACGAGGTTGGTCGATTAGGCAAAGTTTCTCGCGGAGGGGGGGGGGGGGCAGTCTGGTTTGGAACACTCACGGCTCTTCCTCAACGCGTGGAACGTCTGAATCTGAGGAGTGACTTACGTTATTCAATCGGACGTTTGGATAGCCATCAGTCAAAGTAGGCGGTTGTATGTAAAGACAAAAAGTATAACGAGCGGACGGGAATATTTATCAACATTACAACTGATAATCTACTCCAAGGAGAAGACGAGCAAGACGGGAAAACAAGAAAGCGACAAGCGGGGGGGGGGGCGACTCAGGCGAGGGAAAAATTCAAGGCATCTTACGGAAAGGAATAAGAAATAAAGAAGAGGGAAACCGATGTTCCAGGAAAGTTCTTCTATTCCCAGACGGAATGGAAGAGGGTTAAAGAGAATAAGGGGAGAGGGGGAGATAAGTGACACAACAGTCGGGACACGGAAGGATAACAGCGGTCAGAAGGGTATGACAACGACCAGCGGGAAGAAGGTGAAAAAAAAAGAAGAGAGGGGGTGTCCGAGTTAAAAAAAAAAAAGAAAAAAAAAACGAGAAGAACTACGTTTGTACAACCAAGACAAGGATGATGGATGGAGAGAGGGGGGGGGAAGTTTGACACGATCAAACGCAACCTTCATTAACGAGCTTCGCCTTGGCCTTCAGCGTCACAACCGGAGTAACGACTAGCATCGATGAAAGCCCTGCTGACGGCCATGCTCTTCCTGAAGGGGTTGTTGTCTTCACCAGGAGGTACGCGTCAGGTAGCGCTAGCAACGACAGCCTCGCTGCGTACGAGTCGGTGTGGCCGTGGCTGCCATTGCCGTAGTACGACGAGCCGGCGTATCCACCGTAGGCGTCTTCCTCATAGGGGCTCTCCTCTGGTGGGACGTACAACGTCCTCATGCCGCCGTTAGCGCTCGTGGTGGTCTCAATGGTGTTTCCGCGCCCGGGCGTGGCGCTCACAGGCTTCTTCTTGGAGAGAGCGTAGGCCTTGAGCATGTCGTCGGGAGAGGACATCGCGCCAGCGGGAGCGTCGTGGAGCGTGGCTATGCCAAAGTTGGATTGGACGGGTGCGGGAGAGGGAGAAGCGGTGACGGCGGGGATGGAACGGCGACGGCAGGAGCAGGGGAGCGGGAGTAAGACCATCTCGTTGGAACCTTCCTGGGTGCGGATCACTGGTTGCAAAATGAGACACGGTTAATAGGCTAATAACAAACTCAGAAAGGCAATCGATATATCAACTCACGGCTGACAGCAGGCATGTTCATCAACTCGCCCACGCTGGGTCTAGGCGCAACGGCAGCACCGATCTTGGCCTTGATCTCTTGCGGGGTCAATGGAGCAGGACCATCAGTCTGAGTGGGGCTGAGCCGCATCTCGTCGAGACGGCTGGGAACCAGCGGGACATCCTCGTCGTACACGGGGCTGCGGTAGTAAGCTCGAGAAGCGCGGGGGTGCCGTTGATGTAGACCGAGATGCGGAGAGAGTCGCCCATCGAATCACGAGGAGGGCGGGTGTCGGCAGCGAAGGAGACGCGAGAGACGCAGGCGGTGGGATCTGCCGCACTGGTGAGAGCAGGTCTACGCATGGGAGCACCTTCAGCGCCATCAGCACCAGCTACGGCACCACCGAGACCAAGACCACCGTAACGAGCACCAAGGCCAGCCTGTTCAGAGTCGCCATGGCTGAGCGTGCTGCAGGGGCGATCAGGACTGGGTCCGTATCCGGTGAAGAAGCTGGAAGTCTTGGTGCCGCGATCGCCAGCGGAAAGCGTCATGCTCTGTCGGATGGCCGCGGTGGCTTAGGGGGGGTGATGGCCTTCCAGCCGCCAGAAATGGTCGACGTCGACGGCTTGACTCCAGCGTTGACGCTTCTTCGTCCCCTTGTCGTGCGAGATCTTGACGTACAAACCCAACGCGTCGAACACGACGAGCAAAACCGCCGCAGTAAGCGCGCGCCTTTGCTCAACCCGCGGTAGACCTTGTTGACCGTGGTGTAAAGCTCGTCGGGAATGTCGGTATTGGCGGCAGCAGCAACTTGAATGTTGCAGAGGAAGCATCATAGGCGACACTGAAGAGAGGCGCGGTGGGAAATGGGGTGGGTGTTCCCCTCTTGACGACGTTGGGTTGCATGGAAACGCTCGAAGTGGAGTTCCACCATTTGGGCTTCAAGTCGACGTCGAAGCGTCGTGGGTTGAATCAAAAGTCGTCTTTGCCTGTCGGGGACAGTTGGTAGCGTTGAAAGAGTGTAGTAGAACGTAAACTGGCTGGGGTTGATCGTGAGCGTTGTCGCTGGTCGGGTAGACTGCTTTAGAATTGTTTCGCACGCGGAGGGTTAAGCTCACCGCGAAGCACACAAGCGCACGGTTCGAAATGCAAGATAGGGTACTACGTTATACCCCCGTTAAGTAATGGAGGCGTCGGTGGATGCCAGCACCAGTGAAAAATTGACGACAGAGGAACCAGACTTTATGTGATATTGTCGAGATCGAAAACAGCGTAAGGCGGGCATCAGAGAGTTGGTCACTGAACCTAGTCTACCTGTTCGAACTCCGCCCCGCTGAGTAAGCCGCTACAGATAAGGCTCGCCTCGCGTCATGTGATGCACTCAACCAAAGAC
>WSTY01001140.1:0-12080 GCA_019633465.1 Tulasnella sp. 417
AAGGGCCCCAGAGCCAACGGTACCACATGCTCGATGGATCGCGCTTTCTGCACAGGACCAGAACGTCCACTTCTCCAAGGAAAAATCCGGCGCTGAAATGTTTCGAGCCTTGGCCAGCGAAAGCGTCCATATCGTATCCAGCATATACGATCGACCGTTCGACTTGATAATTCTGCGAAGTGGATAAGGAGGACTTGTCTGGAGCTAAGGACAGAGCTGGTGGGCGTCTCCCATGGCGGCGCTGAGTGAGTCGGTCTGCGGAACCGCAGGGTTGTCGGGATCCATGTCGGAGGTCTTGAAACCCAGTACGCCGATGATCCATTTGCTGAAGCAGAGAGCAAGCGTTGAAGCTCCATCACACCGATAGGGCTGCGAGTCTTGGCGTCGTTCGGCGCGCGGTGCGGGTGCCGACTGGGTTGGCCGTACACGGAATATTCCGGATCGGAAGGTCCTTGTCTTCGTCGATCGTCGAGCGTGAAGTGCTCAGCATCGGATGAGGCGGGATACAGATATTTCCTCGTTTTTGGTGCGAGACTTGATACCAACTGAGAGGTGAAAGGTGGTGTCAGGTGCCGGGAAAGCATTAGCAACGTTACGGCGAACCTTTTCGCTTTCTTTTCTTTTTTTTCCGCTTTCTCTAAGGCTGACAGGCACCAAAAAGATTTGCGCATTTAGGTTGCTGTGCCGAGATGGCAAGAAAGAGTTTTGGAGGGAGAAGAAGTTGATGTTTCAACACCCCGTCACAACGACGCCGACGCTGCATGAGGTGCGTTGACTGGCCAACGCAACTTCCTGATTGCTCCGGCCGTTCTTGTACGCTCCCCAAACGGATAACGTTTAAAGGTTCTCCTAGCCAAGTTCTCCGGCGCAGTCCTTGAGGATGTCTTTTGCTTTGTGACCGCGCGTTGCAAGAATGCGAGAGTTGGATGCAGGGAGGGGATGAGGAATGCAAGTTTGTTGTCGATCGAAGTATCGTTGGTGGCTGGAATGGGAGCAGCACAAATTCGTTCCCGCCTCCTCCCCGTCGTTGAGCGCGCGTTTGATGCGGAGGGTTTTCACTAATGTACATGTTTGACACGTCGTTATGTTCCCGACGGCTGGTCGTTTCTGTTGGCGGTCTGGATCCAAACTTTTGACCGCAAGTTGTTCAAGTCGCTGAGATGCATGCATGTGAGAGAGCCGAACACAGTCCCAGAGAGACTAGAATTGTGGAGCGATCGAGGGGCGGACGAGTCGCGGACAAGATTTCAATTCTGCTGCTTGGTCGTGTTTGTTTCACCTTCGAGCGCCATAAACTCGGTCCCAAACTCCGTTATCTTCAAATGCATACAAAGTGGCTTGAGCCATACGCATATTTCTGGGGGAAAGTTCCGGATTGTTGGGTGGTGCATCGAAGGATGTTGGTGACTAGAGTAGGAGTGGGGAACCAGATCTCCGAGACTGGGGTTTGTGACAACTACGCATGTCCGAGGGTGACGTGCTGGCACCATGACGCTCTACATGGTTCGTCATTTGTCGCTGGCGGTCTAGATCCAAATGTAAATTTTCGGTACCACACCATGGCATGGTCGCGGAAAAGGAAGTTAGCGAAGGAATCATGTACAACCCGAAGGCATGAAAAACTGGCCTTCTTTGTGGTCAACGAGGGCGAGGGCATAATTTAACTCTCGTTGCTTTGGTCAACTTTGTCGTGTCAAACAACAAACGCCACAACCAACTAGCTCCCAAGTCTGAACACCTCACTGTCCCCAGGTCTGCATAACTGTGCTCATGTCTTAAATAATGAACCTTGCCACATATGGAGTGCATCTTGACATCATTACCTCTTGCCCGTTACTGGTAATGGCTCCTCCATTGCAGAGGTGGGCCGGATCCCTGTAAACGAAGGGAGCGAAGACTCGGAGTAGCCGCCTGGAACCCAGGCGTAAGCTACGTTTAGAATCCTTTGTCCTGGTGGAAATATAGCCGCTCATGTTGGAGGCGAAATGTGTATGGATGAATCATGGATTCTCGCTACGTCTAGGTTTCTGAATATGACCGGAAAACATTTAGTATGTGCATCATTTAACCAGCGGTCCCAAAATGTAGGTTCACACGTAAGCTCTTGCCCTAAGACAGCGCTCTTTTTATTGAATAAACTCCACGCGTCGAGGATCAATATCGCGGCGCACAAGGTGAACAGGTATATAACGTCTACTTCCGAGAGGCAGTACGTTAGCGTGCCGATGGTTTTGTACGCGGGAGTGCCCTTAGTTTGTTCTTCACAAATGGTTGCCCTGAAGGATAGTTCTCCTTATATAATACGCTCGATCTTTCTGTCATAATCTCGCTGGGTCTTCGCATGGCGGGTGCCCCACCAGAACCGAATGCACATGAACAACATTCGAGTGCAATGGGGTGGTCGAGCTGAGTACAAACTTGTAAACACGGCGAGGTCGTCATGCTTTTGGCATGCAGAAAATGCCATAGGCGTGCTCCCGCCTCAGGGTGCATTCAAAGACCGCAAAGTCGGTCAATATCTTCAAGACATATGGGTCCTCCCAGGTCGGCAGCGCGTCAGTGATGCGAGATCAACAGAAGTCTTCCCTACATAATGAATCTGAGTGACTCTGGAGCTTTGCATACATCCCCATCACTAAAAACGATATTCAACGCAAACGACCTGCATCTGACTTAGGTGAGTATTAACGCTCTGGACAGTATCAAGCTGGCAGTGCGCTTCGCACCGGAAACCCTAAACATCTCGATTTTGCGCCCGGAATGAGAGATCAGTGCCCAAGAGTATAGAGGATATTGTAACATTCTATCTGGAGTCTAAAGCATAAGAGACAGATCAAAAATGCGAAGTGACCCATCAGTCGCAGCAGCCAGCGTCTTGCTATGAAGAAGAATACGATCTTTGGGGTGATTCCAAAACTCTGGAGGAAGCCAAAGTGACTTAGAGGGGGATAATTTAAGCCAATGATTCTGAAAGGTAACGGTCATGTGGGCTGGAAGTAGGGGTGGAGAACGGCATTTCCGATGAGTCACGGCATCCCAAATGATACAGTCTCCAGTATGTCCACGTCCAATAACGAACTTCCCATCTGGTGAAAAGAAGACGGAGGTGACTGGGACGTCGATCAGCAGCGCGCCCACCTGCCCTCCAGTCCGAAGGTCCCATAAACAAATCATATCATTGGATTTGGATGCTAGAATGCTGCCGTCTGGCGAGAAGCAGAGGGATCCAACCCAGCTAATCTGATCGGTCAGCAGTCTCCCCAAACGCCTTCCGGTCTGAGAGTTCCACAGTTGAATCATCCCCGGGTAATCACCGGATGCTAGAACTCGGCCATCCGGCGAAAAGCAGAGGGAAGTAACCTTGCGACCGGTTAGCAGTTCGCCCAATGGTCTGGTGGTCATAGGGTCCCAGAGTTGAATGATACCATTATCGGATCCGGATGCGAGAACTTTACCATTCGGTGAAAAACAGAGGGGGTAGGCATGATTGGTGTAGCCAGTCAGCAGTTCACCCAACCGCTTTCCGGTGTGGGGATCCCACAATTGAATTGTCCCACCAAAAGAGCCGGAGGCCAGAACTCTGCCATCCGGTGAAAAGCAGACTGAGCCAACCGAGTCACTGGGGTCTGTCAGCGAGTTGGCCAATTTCTCCCCAGTGTGAGGGTCCCACAGTCGAACCGTCTGGTCATCAGATCCGGATACCAGAAGTCCTCCATCTGGCGAGAAGCAGACAGAATTAATCCAGTCAGTGTGACCGGTCAGCGGTTCACCCAACTGCTCCCCGGTGTGAGGGTTCCATAACCTAATGGTGTGCTCCCCGTCCCCAGACCCTGATGCTAAAACTCGGCCGTCCGACGAAAAACATAGGGACATAACACAACCGGTGTGGCCCCTCAGTGGTTCCACTAACTGCCTCCATGTCTGATGGTCCCACAGTTGAATCGTCCGGTCCCAGGATCCCGATGCCAGGACTCTTCCATTTGGCGAAAAGCAGAGGGAGGAAACGAGCCCATCATGACCGGTCAGTGGTTCACACAGCTCCTCTCTGGTGTGGGGGTCCCACACTTTAATCTTGTCGTCAAATCCGACTGCCAGAATGCTGCCGTCAGGTGACAAACAGAGTGACTGGGAAGAGTCCTCGTGATTGGTTAGCTCGTTACCCATTTGCCTCCCAGTTTGGGTGTTCCACAGTCTAATGGTGCCGTCCTCTTGTGTGGACCTGGATGCCAGAATTCTGCCATCCGATGAAAGGCAGAGGGTGGCAACCTGGTCAGTGTGACCGATTAGAGGTTCACCCAACTGCTCCCCGGTCTGAAAGTCCCACATTATTATCGCCCCATCCGAGTAACCAAACGCCAGGGCTCGCCGCTCTGGCAAAATACAGGCAGAGGGAGCGCGGTGACCAGTCAACATTTCGCCAACCTGCCTCCCCATCTCAGTGTCCCAAAGGTGAATCTCCCCTTGCCTCGATCCGGTTACAACAAAAGACCCATCAGTTGAAAACGCAACTTTATCCACAGGTCCTTCAGCAGATCTGGTCCAAAGGTTCGACGGCCACGTTGACATTTGGTGACCCTGCAGGATTTGCATTTTTGCAGTTGAGCCATACAATCTCCACAATTCCGTGGCCGAGGGACAATGAGGAAGCGCCGAAGCATAAAGATGCAAAGGTCCTAGTGAGATAGGCTCCAAGAATGCCGTGATAAACCGATGTACATCATTCCATAGATTAATCAAGGATCCGAAGACTTCGCTTGGGGACCCCTTTGGGCGTCGTTTTAGCCTTCAGACAGATTCACAGTCAAAAGCAGATTAAGGTACTCACTAGCAGCCAATGATGCACTTGCTTTGCCATCGTAATTGCCTCACTTGTACCCTCGATCAGGGTCATAACTTCAATCCAAGCCAGAATGCTCCGCTTGCTGAACAATTCGAAAGCGCTTAGTTGGTCTCTGGAAGTGTCTTTGTCCCACTCCGACCATCGCAACCCTTCCGACAAATGAACCGACCACGATTGACAGCAATACCGAAGGGCTTGGGGTATCTCACGTTCCGCAGCATCTTGTATCTCGGAGACTGGCTGCGAAAGGTCGGACAGATTGCAAATGTTCTCCTTCAGAAGCCTCAGCATCAAGTCGATGCTCAATTTTGCGAGTCGGTGATGTAATTGAACGATATTGATGTGGTAAAGCTTCCCCTGACATCGTTGCGTGCTGACCAACAGATCGCGGATGGACGTGTGCATGAAACGCACGGACCCCCTGGCGGAAGTGGGGATGTGAAGCAAAGAGCCCAGGTCCACAAGAACGTCTGTGCGGAGAAGCTCGATTATGCTCTCATTTTCCATCCCATCGAAGATCTCTCTGTCACGATGCAGCGTGACTATGATTTCAAGGGAAACGGGATACGGCGCCACCACCAGCATTCCCAGGACAGAGCATAGAAGCTGCTGCTTCTCAGGTTCATGCTTCAGGTTAAGAATCGCTTTGGACAGAATTTGATGGTATAAGTCGTCAAGTCCACTCCACGTCGCTTGGGGTCGCAGCAAACCGCGTAATCGATTGGCAGGTGACCTGTTCCTGATGTATGTAATTGCGGTACGTGCCCACTGAAATAAACCTTGAGACATTTCTACTAGCTGCAAAAGATCTCCGGGGGAAGGCCAATCTTCGGGAAGATGGTGCTCGTCTCGAATTTGTGTGAATGCGTCGTTAATGAATCGGGTGAGATCTTCACAGATTTCGGACGCTGAGTCGAGGTCAACTTCATTCCCTCGGCTTGGTTCAAGAGCACGAAGGAGAACTGCTTCTGGGCGACAGGTAAGGAGGAATCTGACATTGCCTGGAAACGATGACGAGTATCGATGGATTAGCTTGATAAAGTCCACAACATCTTCGTCATTACGGCATTCATCAAGGGCATCGAGAATAATCAGGACGGGGTAGGAATGGTCCTCAAGCTTTCCCAATGGAGCAACGAGGAGAGCCTTGAACTGTTCACTGAGTTGTTGACTGGCAATATCATCGTTCTCCTGCACACTCTGTAGGATTGCGTTCCTGACTTCCGAAACCAAACTACTTCCGAGCTGCCTGGCAAGGCCGCAGACAAAACGGTTGTTAAGAGAATCCTGGCCTCTGCGGAAATGGAAGATGGCACACGATGCCCGAAATTTCCATCGGTGGGCAACGGTTGAAGCGATGGTTGACTTCCCTCTTCCGGCCATCCCCCGGATGCAAAGGGCTCGCTCCGAAGTCGATGATCCTCTGATCCAATCATCGATCTGCTCCAAAATATGAACTCTTGTTCCGGGGACGCACGTAACATCCTCGATAGCGTTGCCTCGGACTCCGTAATCTCCATTTCCCAGATGATTAAGGAGACGGCGATGCTGCTCTTGCATTTCTGTATTGCCCGCAAATAACCTGTTAGGTAATTTAGTAGCGCAGACTGCAAGGAGCGTACCAAGTTCTGATGCGAGCTCGGTAGCCTTCAGCAAGAGAAGTAGCTACCCAGGACCAAATTTTAGCTGACTGGGCGAGTGAGGAGCCGAAAAACTGACCTCAATTTCTTCCAACGCTCTTTTCGCCGACCCTTCACACTCTCTCCATTCATCTGGCTGGTCGCAACTCGAAAATGCATGTTGAAAAAGGCCCAAAGAACACCATTCCTTGATGCTCCTTTGCAAGTATTGGAGTTCCCTGGAAGGGTGTTAGTGCGCTAATACCTATCCCAGACGGAAGCTCAGTATACCTCTGCACATCGGCGATCCGTGCAGCTAATCCTTCGATTCGTCTTGTGACCCACTCATCCCTCAGCTGTTCGAGGCGGCCGACAAGCGTCAATGTGGCTAACCCCAAGCTGTTTGCTATCGATTCGTATCGGTCCATTGTCTAATAGTGTCGGATGCCAGTATTAGGGGAGGCGGACAAAAAAGCGGATCAGCCGTACCCGAGCGAAGCCTAGGAGGATTGACCCTATGTCCGCGGCAGCTGCGACAAATCTTCCGATGACTGGGATGATTTTGGAATCCACCTCTAAGGTCTCCAGTGTTTTACGTGCTGCAAAAAGTGTCCCTTCAGAGAGCCCTTGGTGCCTTTCTCTCGAAATATCGCTGCTCAGCAATGTATCGCCAACAGGGGGAACGCCTAGATTGAGCAAGGCGGATGTTTCACCAGTGAGCATTTCACCCGGAGTCTGAATGAGGGTCGTTAGGAAGGGCGAGATAGTGCTCGGCCAGAAACATAAAGACTTGCATCGGAATCCATTCCCCAGGACTCGGGATTGCCATTGCCCGAAACTAAGGGCAGGCCGAGCCTTGCCCAGAAGTGAAACTCTTCCCTACAAATATCTCCCCAAAGCTATATCGATCGAATAAAACGTTAGAACTCGGGCTTGGGACCGAGTCTACAGGGGTGCTAACCTCCCTCATAACTTCTCCCATCGGAGGCCGCGCTGACGGGGTCTTAGCCCAGCACCTACGCATTAAACTCCAGAGGGGATCAGAAGGCGGAAGATTCTGGTGGTCCCCCGGGTTAGGTGGTTGATCTTGAGTCACACGCGCGATGATCCGTGGGTGGTTGAGACCGCGAAATGGGGGAATTCCGCTCATAACCTAACGGGGACTTGGAACTTATGAAAAGTTCCCGTGCCCAGTTATGCCGACTCACAGTTAAAATGAGACCTCCAAACGCGTACACGTCGATCTTGGGGGTAGACCTTGGTTTGTCTTCGTTAAAGAGTTCGGGTGCCATGTAGTTATGCGTTCCTTTGGCGCTGTCACTAGTTGTAAACCCACCGAGATCAACGACCCGGCTCAGACCAAAATCCGAAAGTGCGGCTTGGAGGTGGTCGTTGATGAGCACGTTCTCTGGCTTGACGTCGGCATGGCAGATTGGAGGGTTTTGTGCGTGAAGGTGCTCGAGTCCGCATGCTGCCTGAAAAATCTACAGGACGCGCGAAATGAGCAACACCTATGGGCGGCGGCCGTCAGGCTGAGCGCACCAGTCTGAGTTTATCAAGGCGAGAGAGGCCAGGATATCTCCCTAAATAGTAGGTTAAATTGCCATGACGGCACCAAGGGCTGATGAGACGCGGTTGGGGTTCTAGACGGTAGCCAAGTAAAGGGTGAAGGTTGGGATGCTCAATCTGACTCCAGACGAAAGCTTCGCGTTTCATGCGCTGGAGAGGAGGTTGTACAGAAATGAGATCCTGTCCGATGAGTGCACGTTAGAGATACGAACCGTAGCCCTTCTTATCTCCAATGCTGCTGGATCGGATTGTCTGTCCGTCGGAATCAGGGGCTTGAACTCTTTGACAGCTACTTCAACTTGGTGGCCTCGAGGGTTTGTCCATAAACCGTGATAGATATATGCATATCCGGCGGAGGCTTCTGGGAGATCCGGGACTTGCAGATGGCCCGGGAGCTCCTCGGTTGCCTCGAAGAACATCAATCTTCGGTTCGGTTGAACCAGCGACTCGGTTTCCATTAAGGTGACGTATCGAGTGAAGGCTGCGTCTATTTAGATTTGGATGCTGTAGGCCTGGGCCAGGAGACTGAGGGGGAAGTAAAGTGGTTTTCAGGTTGCTTGACTGTTGTCGGACAAGTTGCCTTGTCCCCAACGTTTTCGGAACCGATGGCGAAAATGGAACCAAAGCAGGTGACCCAACTGCCACTCCACCGAAACTTATTCATCGATAGTCCCAAAACGGCAAGACTAACCATTGTACTTGGTCTGAATATTGTCGACCTTCAACAGACTCGGAGTTTGGCAGACCTCACGGGTGCACGCCTCTTGATCAACAACGCTCCCATTCGGAGCCTGCCTGACAGGAACATGCATACCGTTAGATATATTGGACACATTCAGGCCCGTGAATGTCACACAGAGTGAGGCAATAACCTCCCCTGTACACCGACTGACGACTCGGACAGCACGATCAGGTACTTAAGACGTCTAGCCGACGCCACAGGTTAAGGTGACATCGCTCCGCGTTACACACAATATACAAAGCGGTCAACGGCAAAGATTCTAACCGATACAGCAAATGATAGTACGCGATACAGAGAACGAGGCAATAACAATGCGCCCTGTACACACCAAGTGACGATCCGGAGACACGGTCCACTGCGAGTTCGGGGGTCCGCCCACCTCATAGCGGAGCCCAAACTCCAATATTATTCATTCATCCTTCACCGGTATCCACCAACCTCTTCCCTAAAGATTCTGCGGCTGCACTTCCATGGGTGTCGACCCCTTCCCATACGGCACACAGCTACAGTTCGTATCCATCGCTTGCTTCACGGTCGTCTGGCAGATATGCTCGTCTCCGAACGGCGCCAGGAGAAAAATGGGGATCGGGGCGTTAGTGGTGAAGAACTTGAGCGCTGGGTCGTTTGAGGATCCCGATCGTTCATCGGAGGAATCCGGGTTGGTGGCGCAGATGAAAGATGAGGGACGTCGGTACCCACAGCCGCTCTCCTAAGAGAGGTAAAGATAAAGGTATATCCTAAATTTAGCCCATGGAGAAATGAAACGGGAGATAGACTTACAGATAGCCAAACAGTATTCTTCTGCTTGAATGAACTCCCTCCGTGGAAGATCAAGCATCGCGTGAATATGGTGAACAAATACATCGCCCACTTCGGAGAGGCAGTATGTGAGCTTTCGGGGGTGGGGGCGGTTACACGTGGGAGTGCGGCTCATGGACACATATGGTTGCCCCTAAAGACGGTTCCTTTGAATGCGCTCCATCTCCGTCATAGCCTCATTGGGTCGTCGTATGACGGGTTCCTTACTGGAACCGAATGTACGCGAATAACGCCAGTAGAACGCGCTACAAACTAGCCCGTTGTCATCATGAGGCGTAGCTGGTAGTGTTCTGGCGTCCAACTCGTACCACGCATGATCATCACGAAGCCGCTGAGAAGTGGGGTTCATGCGGAAAGGAGTTGGACGAGACTTCGTGCTCCGAGATGCACCAAAACAAACTGAGGTCCGACACCTCTAAATCGGGCCTCCCATGTCCCCTCCCCGGATTTGGCAAAAAAAAAAAAAGGCTTCCGTGCGTTCGCTTTCTCCCTCATTACGGTATTGGACTTGTGGAGTCGTTGCATCCTTGTCTTCTACTGCAGGGAAGTCCATCCTCCGGTCACTAGAGTGGGGTGCAAGGCCCACCCCGAACTGCCTGAACAGACGCGGGTGAGGACTGGATAGCACTGTCCGCATTGAGGGGGGTGTACGGTATGGTGAATCCCGGTTGGGCCAGGAGAGATACGGAAGGAGAGGCTACTGGAGAGATCGACGCGGCCACGTTTGGAACATGAGATGGTGGTCTCCGAAGTCGAGGGTCGCCGCAAGCTGCGCGGGCGAAGGTCATTCCAAAGGTTCCAGAGCCATCTCCAACCTTGGGCCCGCTTGACGTGGAAGGGGGGGCACTTCACGACGGGGGAAGAGTAGCAGAGGCTCACCCTTCATACCCGAAGGTTTTGGCCGAATACGCTTACGAAGTCACCGCTAGAGGTTGAGAGAGCTTCGCGAGTGACGAGAGCAACGTCCAGAACCCACTACGTCAAGGGTGTGCGTCATTGTTTTTTTCTCGAACATAGACGTTGTTCTTGATTTCTCCTTGTTCCATTTTTCGTCGAATCCCAACACTTTTTCGGCCCGGCGTGGCTCCTTGCCTCCAAATTCGACGCTCGATTGGTCGTTCAAGCTAACTGGGTACCCATTCGAACGGAACAGTGGACTCTGGGACGTCCCCTTATCGATCGAACGAACCCCGGACCGACTCAATACGTCTGCGCGAGGTTCGAGACGTGTGAGGTTCATCAAAACACCGCATCCTCCGTTCCTCGACGAGCGGCGTTTACCGATTCGCCAGCTTCCGGTCTTTTTTTCTTTCCTCGACGTAGGTCGCGCAACCTCGATTTTCGCTCCATTGGGCGGCGGTATGTGACGTTTGTACTGCTTCAGGGTAACTCCTTGCCAAAGCTCGACGCCCGGGGAAGGCCTCAGGCGGTGACAAAGTCCAACCTCTTCGATCCGACGAGACGAGGTTGGATGGATCCCACAGATAGGTTCTAGCCATGTTGCATGGTCGGTTGGATGCGGGTATGAGGTGGCTTTGTTGTCAGGGAGCTGGTGCATCGAGGCGAACAGTATTGGAGAGGTCGAGAGATGCCGGATGGAAGCGGCCGTTTGCTGATTTTCATACGTCCAAACGACAAGTGACGGCCACGCCGAACGCGATGTTACTTCCCGATGTCGATAGTTCTTTCCGGGAGCAGCGCTTTGTCTCTGGTCGGGGGTTGCGTCTGACGTGATGATACGCCGAAAGGGTGTGATGAACTTGTCCTAACGCCTGTGGAGGTTGCTGGTGATGAAGTGGAAGGAGAAACGCCCCTAGAAACGAACGAAAACCACCGACTCGACGGATGGCCCAACTTCCGTTTTCTGCACAGAGCCGGCACGTCCACTTCTCCAGGGCGCTGAATGTCCCGAACCTTGGCCAGCTAAAGCCTCTGTATAGGGTCCAGCGTACCGCGATCGATCGTTCGACCTTGATAATCTTGCCAAAACGGACGTGTCGAAAGTTGCTTCGCGGGTTGGTGGCGGAGCTGGTGGACAATTCACATGGGCAGTGTTCAGGATTGGGTCTACGCTAACCGCAAGGGTTGTCGAGGTTCTCTCCGTCGGAGAAGGGCTTGAAGCGCAGTCCGGCGATACTTTCGAATGGTTGAAGTAGAGTGGAAGCGATGAAAGGGCCCATCACACCAATGGGTTTGCGAGTCGTGCGTCGTTCCCCAGAGAGGCTTTTCCATGCTGTCCTACCAGATTCAGTAAAGGTGAGAGTTTCCCTTCCACTGCCTGGTTCCCTCGGCATAGTAATGAAGTTGTGAAAGCTGCTGTGCGATGGGGCTTTTGGCAGCACGGCGAGTCTGATCCTCATGTTGCTGGAGTGGCGGAATCCCGAGCTGAGTGGCAGACTGGTCTAGGGCTGCCCGCATTGATCAAGGGTGCATCCGAAATAGTAGCCGGGTTCGGGAGGGGCAGGGGGAGGAAATATTGCTGGAGAGCTTG